>CM067360.1:48063861-48263705 GCA_034401795.1 Chaetoderma sp. LZ-2023a
GCATGACACGTGTGTTGATTTAGTTGCCATTCCGTGGGTAAAACACTCATCCTTCGGCTCAATGAGTCTGCTAGCAGGTTTAACCTTCCCGGAATATGAACTGCTTTCAAGGTAATCTGGTGATCCAGACACCAACAAAGCAGTTTCCATGTCATCATACAGAGACTGGGCGACTTCGTTCCGCCCTGGCGGTTTATGTAAGTCACAACTGTTGAGTTGTCTGAACGAATAAGA
The DNA here is from genome assembly GCA_034401795.1 of Chaetoderma sp. LZ-2023a. Taxonomy (NCBI): domain Eukaryota; kingdom Metazoa; phylum Mollusca; class Caudofoveata; order Chaetodermatida; family Chaetodermatidae; genus Chaetoderma; species Chaetoderma sp. LZ-2023a. The sequence continues at coordinate 48,064,096 of CM067360.1, forward strand.
ACAATCTTGCCCTGAACTTTCTGTAAGAAATGTTCCAGGGCCAGGACTACTGCTCTTAGCTCCAGTAGATTTATATGTTCCTTTGACTGTTCCAGATTCCAAAGCCCTGATATCGTGGATTCTTCCAGGCAAGCTCCCCAGCCCTCCATCGATGCATCTGTATACACAGTCACCTGAGGGTGGGGAGGGGTTAGCAAAACCCCCGGCAAGAGATTCTCTGTATTCAACCACCATTGCAGGTGGTGAATCAGAGGCGCCAACACTGACACATTCGAGTCCAGCGAACCTGTACTCTGGGTCCATTGTGTCATGAGAAACAACTGTATCGGCCGCCTGCGTAAGGCGGCCTGAGGAATGACTGGTTCCAACGAAACCATCAACCCCAGCATTCTCAAGTAAACCCGTGCCAGGACATGACGACTGTCGCACACTGACTGAATCAACGAGATGAGTTTTTGAACTCTCTCCTGAGTAGGATAAACATATCCTGTCTCTAGATCGAAGAACATCCCCAGGTAAACAAACTTCTGGGATGGAGTCAGCTCTGATTTTGGGAAATTGATCAACCAGCCCAAGTCTGTGAGAATTTTCAAAACAATCTCCAGATTGGCGGACAAACTTTCCCGGGTGTGCGCTTTCAACAGCCAGTCGTCTATGTACGTGTGGACTGCTATGCTTCTCCTGCGGAGGTATGCTGTGATCGCAAGAACCACACGGGTGAAAACCCGAGGAGCCGTGGAAATTCCGAAAGGCAACACCCTGAATTCCCACTGTCTGCCCTGGAATGCAAATCTCAGGAAGCGACAGAAACTCCCGTGGATGGGGATGTGGAAATAAGCGTCCTTCAAATCTATCGACGCCGTCCACATCCCCCTCTCCAACCCCGCCAACACCGAGCGCACCGTTTCCATCTTGAAACTGGGCGTCTCGATGAACTTGTTCAATGGCTTGAGGTTGAGAATCGGTCTCCACCCTCCGGTGCGTTTTGTTACTAAGAACAGGGTTGAATAGAAGCCCGGACATCTTTGTGCCGGCTGAATAGCTCCCTTTTGTATGAGGGAATTTATCTCCTCCTCGATACACAACCTTTGCTCTGGATCTCTCGGAATGGGAGTCCAGACTGGCACCAGAGACAGTCGCGACGGCGGGCCTGTCACCCACTCTGGATGATACCCGACGGAAAGCCATCGCAAGACTAAACGGTCCTGAGTTAACCGTTCCCACTCTTGCATGTGGCCGGCTAGCCGGCCTCCCACCGGCCCACCTAGGGACCGCGGTGGACACGAGGCATGCAAGAGCGGCACTGTCTCCGTCGCCATACACACCGGAGTGGTTCTTACCGCGGTAAGCGTCCTGTCAGGACCAATAACCACGCCCAGACCCTCGCGCGCCCCGCCCCGCCCCGCGCGCACCTCGGTGCGCGGGCGGCTGCCTGGCTGACGGCGCCTGAGGAACCTGCGCCCCCCTCGCTGCTGGCCAAATCGCACGCGGCCGAGGCCGACGCTGCGACGGTGGCTGGCCACTGACCTGGCCATCACCACCTCGAGCCTGCAGGGGACGATACGCCAGGGCCGCGGCGCGAACGTTAGCACGACGCAGTACATCAAACTGCTCGCGCAGCGCCCTCTGGTTATTCACCAGGGTGACCGTCTCCTGGAGGTGGCGACATCCCTCACCTCCAAAAAGACCAGGGCCCGTCATAGGCGTACGCAGTAGCCTATTGTACAGGTCCTGAGACGGGCACAGATTGTCCAGGGCAAACGTGCGTCTTGCCCTGACACTCCTGGTCACCGCCCGAGTCACACAGTCCAGTGCCAGGTTAATACCATCCTGGATGGTTCGCTGGACAGTGACCGGACTTGGCTGGCGCGATGCGGATGCCGTTACTACCCCCTGTAACAGCTGGGAGACGTGGGACAGAGCGGCAATCGAAGCCCTCCCACTCTCCTCCGCATCACGCAACGCGGCATTCGCCGAACGCAACGCGTTCGCGCACAAGACACCCGTGTCAGAACGGGAGCCTGGCCGCGTATCCTCACCCAAAGCCGCGCGGTCATCCACGCTGGGCTTGGGTACCACACCGTACCGCTGGTAATCCAGGGGCACGATGCGACAACGCCTGGCCACCTCGCGAGGGGCCTTCGCGAGACGTCCACTCGACTTAATGGACGACTCCGCCGCCTTGAACATGTCAACGACATGCTCCGCCAGCGGCAGAGAAGGCATAGCGTTAGCAGTCGGTTTCCCAGCTAACCACGGCGTGTGAACACGCTGGCTAGCCGACTGCTCCACGGGCAGATCAGGCCTAACGCTCACCAACCACTGGCAAGCGTCATACCAATCCTCCTCCGTGGCTAACTGCGAGCGCTCTACAAGACGGGGTCCTTCGTCTTCCTCCTGAGCGCAAGCAGTAGAGCTTGACGGCGGGTATGCTGATACACCTGGCAAGCCAGGGAAAACACGCGGGCCTGACAGCACCGGCATGAAAATATCACTGGTTTGACCAGGAGCAGGCACCGTGGCAGAGCGCGGGGTATATATAGGCTCACCACGGGCCCGGCCAGCACCAGCAACACCCTCGGCAAGCCGAGGTATGCGGTACCGCTGGCCATCAGCAGCGCCCTGGGCAACCACCTGAGCCGCGGACTTTACTCCAGGGTGAGTAAAACCGTGGAACAAGGCGCCTGTATTCCCCGCGAGGGGTGCACAAACGTCTTCATCCATGTCCACGTCGTCAGACGGCGACCCTAGCAGGTAATCCTCATTACCCTGGTCAGAAAGATTAGATCCCGGGTTAGCAAAGAGAGCTAACCCGGGCTGACCAGGAACGGTGCCATAGGAGGTACTGGCCACCGCGGCGTGCGGATACCCCTGGACTGATAAGCAGCCCGCGGGTTCCAGCGACAACCGTCCACGGTCCCCTATCGGCGCGGCAATAAGCCTGCTGCCAGGGCCGTGGAACGCCCCCTCTAATGGGGCCACCTCTGAATCGTCGGACAACGGAAGCGGACTAAGGAAAATCGATCCAGAGGCGGGGATTACCTGCTCCGAAGCCGATGATGAGGACAGTAAAGGATTTGGTCCAGGAAGCATGCCACGAAGCAACCCTGGAACCAAATCCTTTATTGTCCTCTTCATCTCTCCCAACATCTCGGTCCGGAAGGCCTCCATATCCACCGCGGACGAGACCTTCCCCTTACCCTTACCACTTACAACCTCTCGTTTCCGCTTCTTCTTCTTCTCCTCCTCTACCACCTTGTCCGTCGCCTGTAAATAGCACAAGAATTCGGACATTAACTCGCCCCCCCAGTGCTTACATATGTCACAATTAACCAATGGACCACAAGGGCTACATTGACAGCACAGATGCGGCCAGAACTTATCCGGCAGAAAACGACCACAGGACGCGCAACCCGGTCCCTGAAACAGGGCAAAGGACAAGGAGTATGAGCAACTAGTTAAGCTTAGAAACTCAATCCAACTCAAAGAGAAGGAAAACGATCATAAAGATCCATATACATCAGAAACCAGCATAGCGCTTGAATTGCTTGATAAACACATAGCCAGGCTGATTATGACGTCATTAATCCCGTGACAGGAAAAATTCGATCCCAACAAAACATCCAAGTGCAAGGACGAATTGTATGCTGAATGGATAAGTTGACTACACAACCATCAGATACATATAGATAACTCTTTTCTGGCAAAAATGTTAATTATCTCCCTTTGTTTGTTTACAATAATTAACATCACCACATTATCAATAACTAGATACCTGACACTTTGTATAGACAAACCATCCAACGTGACGAACCGGAGAACTCCACCATCTGCACGCCTCTTAACTCTCTCCACCTCATGGGGAAGGAATTGGATCAAGAGGGCAAAGTGAGAAGACCTTTATACTAGGCCTCCAACTCACTGGACATATTTTTCATTTGGTTAGATAACCTAACAGTGTTAGTAGGAAATGGAACCATGGTGGAGAGAAAACTAACTCTCAGCAACTGTGATTGTCACCACCCAGCGTCATACAGACCTGTGGACATAAACAGAAAGAGAAATTAGTCCTAGGAAGCACCGAGTTGACCTAAACCAACTAACTAAGGCGCTTATCACGGTAAACGCGAGTCCCGGAAACACAATACACCGGGAAGAAAACTCGCTAATTTTACTAGAAGTCACCTGATTTAAAGGTCCTAAGTCCTTCTTTGGCGAATTGAAACCTCCCGCCATCCAAAAAAGTGACTATCACACCAACCAACACCACTTAAACTAGTTTAAGATAAAGAAAAGCTTCAGCACAAAAAGACATGTGTGAACTCTCTGCCAATAATCTAGCAAAGAGGAAGTGCTAGTCTGCGCATGCGCGGTGGTGGGGCTGGCATCCGCCAGACTACGCTCTGACTCCCTGCCCAGTAGGGGCACCTAACTGTTTTAAATCTGAGTGTTTATTGAGTGAAAGCCAATATTTAGCAATATCAAAAGTATTAGGGAGGTAAGTATACTCTTGAAGTGAAATGGCCCAGTGATTCTTGAGAAGAAGTCGTTTAAAGGAAAACTTGACGGACGACGGACGGTCGCCACGGCATAAGTTCACTTGGCCTTTCAGGCCAGGTGAGCTAATAAATACTCAGAAGCCATTTTTGCCTGATAAAAGTGTTAAGGGTTAAGGATTGAAAGTAATCAAGATGAACTACTACTAGTCATGCTAACTAGTAGGAGACAGGGACAGTTATTCTGCTGATACATTTTCAAAAATAGTCTCCTCCTGATCTGCAAATGAACATTTTCTATGAGAAATTTGAAATTTTCTTGAAGAAATTCGAGGGTTAAAGGGTTAAATCTGCTTACAAAAATTTCAGTTTTCTCATTGAAAATATCCATTTGCAGACCAAGAGAAGACTATTTTTGAAAATTTACTACTAGAATGACTGGCTCAATTATTGAGCCAGTTATTCCAATGGTAAATTTTCAAAAAATAGCCTTATCTTGGTCTGAAAATGGACATTTCCCAAGAACACTGCAGAAGCCGTTTTTGGCAGATATGATTGTTAAAGGGTTAAATATGTGTACTAACTAACCTCTTTGATTGCTTTATCTGCCTGCTTTCTCTGCTCTTGTTGAAACAATTTTAACTGTTTCTTTAATTGTGATTTAGCAGCTGGCTCCCATTTCTGAAACAAAATCACTACATGATCATACACAATGTAAAATCACCTATCGATGAGCAATGAATAACTGAATATTCAGTCTTGCTATACAGTGCAGGTTATAAATAAGTTAACGTTTCCAAAATAACAAGAGCTCCGCAAATGGAATAATACCCCGCCATGATGACAAACTAATAAATGGCAGCTATTAGAAAATATTTATTTCTTCCTCAGACCAGTAATCCGTATTAAGTGTCAAAGCGATCCGCTAAACGGTCAAGGAGGTATCGTCCGGAAACCAATTTTCAAGATGGCTGCCACTGACTGGTGGCCATATTGGATTTTGGATTATTGTAAATTTCAATAGGTTTCTTCACCAAACATATTCCAATGACCCTAGGAAGTGATCCGATAAATGGTAATAGAGTTATCATCCGGAAACCAATTTTCAAGATGGCCACCGGTGGCTGGCGGCCATCTTGGATTTCGGATCATCGTCGATTTCGATAGGTTTCTTCCCCAGACCTAGTCCAACCACCCTATTAAATTTCAATGAGATCCGACAAACGGTAACAGAGTTATCATTCGGAAACCAATTTTCAAGATGGACGCCGGTGGCCATCTTGGATTTCGGATCAGCGTCAATTTCGATAGGTGCCTTCCCAAGACCAACTCCAACCACCCTATGAAGTTTCAATGTGATCCGACAAATGGTAACGGAGTTATCATCCGGAAACCACTCTGCCGCCCGCCCGGACAACGGCATTAGATAATACCCCGCCAAATTTTTTGGCGGGGTATAAAAACACAAACATGTTAGTTAGTACAAGTTTGAACACGATGGTTCAATCTAGTGTGACTTAATTTGATTGGAAGCAATTCCTCGCTAACATGTCTAAGGCAGCAACATCGAGTTCCAATCAAATTAAGTCTAAAATATTCAACAGCATATTTTATTCTATTTTGGAAACATTTTAGCACTCTGGTGTCGAAAATGTTTAAAATTAAATTAAAAGATGACTCGAGTTCATTTCTCAACAAATTTGGTTGGAGATAGTGCTGTCGTGGACAGCAACATCTTCCACCAAAACTGTTGAAAAATGTACACCAGTTTCTGTTGACACAATAAAAGATAGAATATTGACATCAGAGTGGTAAGGGTTATACTATTTCTGAGCTGTACTCTACCAAGTCAATAGATGAGCCAACTACACATACTTTTAGCTAAACATGAACTATGCTAGCCAGAACTTGCATCGAATGTCATGGGGACGTTTGCTATCATACATCGTGTTAACCATTTCAATTGAACAACAAATCAAATAAATGTGTTGAAGATTTAGGGACTATTTCGCCTGAAAGTTGTCCAATCAGTAATTAGTCCCAAGCTATTCAACAATTTACCTATATGTGTACCTTAACCCCTACCATTCTGATGTCAACATTCTATCTTTTACTGTGTCAATAGCAAAGAAACTGGTGTACATTTTCCACCAATTTTGGTAGACGATGTTGCCGTCTGCGACAGCACCATCTTCCACCAAATTTGTTGAAAAATGAACAATAGTTCCTCTTTTAATTTAATTTGAAAATTTTGACATTAGATTGGTAAGGGTTAATATTGGAAATTGCTATTTCAGGTTTGAAACGGTTAAATTTGTTCACAATAAAACATCAGTAGTTAGGACATCCTTAAATAATAGTTTGGTTGTCCTCTCCCGAACGACCCTAAAAAGAAATGCCGACAAAATCTTTTTTTGTAGTTTCCTGTGAAGAACTATTTTTATTTTCTGATATACATGTAAGTTCATTGGGAGATTAAATTCACTCCTTTCGTCAAAATAGGCTCATATAACCTTTAGAAAAGTTTGCTTTATAGTTCTGTTTTAAGTTCAAATAAAATCCTTCAAGTTTTGTTCTTTACATTCAATTATGTAATGTTATATTTCAGAAGGTAAAAAAAAAAGAATTTCCCTACACTACCTACCGTAATCCAACCACCAGGACAACCAACAAACCTTTTAAGAATGGCCGTACATTAGACTTTGAAGAAAATGTCAACTTGAATACCAAGAGATTGTCTTTGAAAATTTAGCAGCAGGATGACTGTCTCGCGTTATTCAATTGGTAATATTTTCAAAAAAATAGTCTTTTCTTGGTCTGCAAATGGACATTTCTCAAGGTCACTGTTAAAGCCAGCTTGAGTGATAAAAGGTTTAACATTTCTTCATAACTAATTGCATATTACAAAGTTATCATGTGATTGCTATCATTAGCCAAAGATTTAGCAAATCCCGATATTTATTAACCAAATTTCAATTTGACCAAGATTCGTCTGACTGTCTAGTAGGTACATGTAGGTCAGTCCCTGGCTGACTGATATGTAGAAATCATAATCTAGAAGCTTTTTTGGCCAGCTTCACCTGTGGCTATGAGAAACGTTCACTTGCAGGAAAAAACTTCTCTGGAATGTCTGGCTTGATGACTTAATGCTACAGCTAGTTTAGGTCATGATGCCAGTCATTCTAGTAGTAAATTTTCAAAAGTTTTCTCTTGGCTTGCAAATAGATATTCACCGTGTAAAAATAAGCATTAGTACCTGTCCATCCTCTTTCCCGTCCACATAGATAGTTGGAAATGGCTCTCCTCCAGCATGCCGCATTGCCTACAAAATAATATTATTAATATACAGAACTCAAGTTACTGGACATATTATTTGACCATAAGTCACTATATTATACTTCGAGACAAAATTAACTGTATTTCTCAAAGACGATTCAATCAATGTATGTGTTAATCTTGCCAGCACACGCCTCGTGATCATTGTACATGTAATAGATGGTTCTCTTCCTAGCTATGCCATGCCAGTCCTACCTGCTTACATATTTACATTAATGAAAGGCTAGGTAGCCGTGTTAGTCTGTATAGACAACAACAAAAATAGGATTCAAATGTAGTACTTTAAGACTAACTTAGTTTATTTTGAGCTCTCGAACATAAATGTATTTCATCAGGTCATGTGACCTTTGAATCCTGTTTTTATTGCGCATACATTAGTGTCCATGTATCATGCTATTAGCCCTCACCACTCTGATATCAATATTCTATCTTTTACTGTGTCCATAGCAAAGAAACTTGCATAAAATTTAAAATATTTTGGTGGACGATGCTGCCATCTAGCACCATCGCCCGCCAAACTTGTTGAAAAAAGTACACCAGTTCATCTTTAAATTTAATTTGAAAATTTTAAATTTTGACATCAGAGTGGTAAGCACTAAATGCTTGTACCATGGCATCTATGCCATTATGTTTGATATACTAATAAACTGATTGATTTGATTGATTGGTATTCTTTACCTGTATGACGGTTTTGAACGGCTTCTCCGCAGATCCATTCCCACTTGCATCACATCCACATTTCTCTGATGTGTAGACTTCCGCTGGAATTAGAATCAGAAAATAAGGAATTACAACAAGTTTTAGCCACACGCATCTTAACCCTCAAATTCCTTGCAAAAATACATTTAATTTTTCTCATAGAAAATGTCCATTTGCAGACCAAGAGATTATCGAGCCAGTCATTCCAGTGGTATATTTTCAAAAATACTCTTCTCTTGGTCTGCGAATAGATATTTCTCAAGACCACTGCAGAAGCCATTCTTGGCGAGCTTGCATTTTAACCCAAAAATTCTTAATTTAGAATAAATCATAGAATAAACGGTCATAATACTTTGACTAATGTTCTGATAGGGGCCCTATATGAACTACTAGAATTCTGATAACCGAAAACAGCCTATCTGCATAATTTTTTTTTAGAATCTCGCGCTTTCTCGCTACCGAGTGATTGCTCAATAACAATGGCACCATTGTGAGTGAATATTATGATATGACATGATCAAGCCAATGCCGTGTTTTTATAAGTGGTCGGCGCACAGCAGAATTTTATGCTATCTGGTTTTTTAAAGTGAGACTTTCATTTTCCATGAATTTGACCAAAATTACGATTTTCCATGACTTTTCCAAGCCTGGAATTTAGATTTTCAAATTCCATGACCCGTGCAAAACCCGTCTTTCAGAATTTTACATGCCTAAAATACATCGCAACCCTAAAGTTCAAGTTCAATATTATGTATTTTGATATAGAATATACATTTACAGATTCACAACAGGTAGTCCACCAAAGTCAGAGCCTATGTGGTGTTGGACCACTACATATAACCAGGCCTGGGGTCAGTGACATTTAAATGTAACTAGTTACAGTTACATTGGACTATGTCAGTTACATTTGTTGAGCAATGTAACTGGTTACATTTCAGTTACTTTGCATAAAGTAACTAAAGTTACAATTCAGTTACATTAGTTACTTCGTCTGATAATTATTATGAAGAACTATACAAACATGAAAGTCATCATACAAAGTGTAATGTAGTCAAGCAATTTGAGATATATAGTAGAAACAAAATACCACCTTAACCACTGATATAATATAAAGACAGAACTGAATTCATTCCAGATATAAAAATATGAAAGCTGAAAATTTAAAAAATCAATTTGAATGAATTTTGTTGTTCCATATGCAATAACAAATTTCATTCAACTTGTTTCCAGAATAATAAGATGCTTTCATTGTAAAAATGTGGATAGATGTGCATACACATATTTATTCTTCACCTTTCAACCATGTAGGTCAGATAACAAACATTAATTTTATTGTAAGAAACAATTGGTTGAATATTTTGAAACTAATTTGACTAATTTGACTGAAAATATTGCTGACATAGGTATACATTTCTCAGTGAAATTAGTTTAAAAATGTTCAACAGATGTCATTGGAGCACTGACTTTCTGCGAAGAAGATAATCTGCCATCTACAATGGAACAATATAACGGTTTCCAGTGAAATTAGCTTTAAAATGTTCATCAGCTTTGATGTATGCATAATTTAAAATAGGAATTTAAATATTTTGAAAATAATTGCAATATGTTGCAATGACAAATTACTTCCAATCAGATAATCTGCTGAGTATTTGAGACTACTTTTACTTTCAAAATCTGTTGCTTCATATGTCAGCAACAGCCTTTTTTCAGGGCAGATTAGTTTCAAAATATTCAATAGCTTTCCAGTACACTAGTCTCATTACACAGCCTTTATAAATTTGTCTGCTATACCAAAATAGTTGATGGCTTGACTTTTATCAATGGCATTTTTAGCTGATCTTTATCAGCACATGTATGTGAATTGACCCTAGATTGAGTATAACTGCTGAGCAATGATGTCCTATTCAATAGCGTATAAAGAACAGAACAGGACATGCTGTTAACACATAGTGTGGCAGATTTTAACTTTCTTTACAATTCAACATTTGGTGTTTTTAATCCTGTTAACTCTTAAAGTTGAACAAAACAGCGTTTGTAGTGCTGTTGAGAAATGTCCATTTCCAGACAAATATGACTATTTTTGAAAATTTACCACTGGAATTACTGGCTCAATAACCAAGCCAGTCATTCCAGTGGTAAATTTTCTAAAATAATCTCACAGTCTACTAATGGACAAAGGACATTTACTATAGATGCGAAAACTAAAATAGTTTTTAACTCATTTGAGCTTTAAAAGGTAACTTAATTCTCTAATAATTTTGTAAACAACATGTTTCCAAGGTAGCTCAATGTAAAAGCTGTATAAGAGTTTGATCAAAGGTTGTTGCTGTCTGATGTAGCAATAAAATTCAGTCAGATTATCATTGCTAACAGGCATATCTTTAGAATAATAGCTTGTAGTAAATATCACACATACAGATATAGAATGTGTTAACCCTTTAATGGTCAAGATTAGTCAAGAAAATAAATATGACTAGCACAATACTCAAGCCAGTCATTCCAATGCTAAATTTCAAAAATATATAAATATATAAATAAATAAATATATATATATATAAGCTGCCCAAGGCATCAACATCTTCCAGTAAAATTAGCTTCAATATATTCAACAGGTTGTCTAATGCATTGAAATTGGGATATTAGTGTGGCACATGCATAACAGCAGCTTTGCTGCAAATTAAAACAATCATAATAAATTTGTTATAAAAGTTTCAAATGTAACTGAAAAGTAACTGAAAAGTAATTGAAATTTCAATTACTTTTGCAATGTAACTGGTTACATTTCAGTTACTGTAACTGAAAAATTCTTCAGTTACAAGTTACTTCAGTTACATGTAAAATGTAACTAAGTTACAGTCAGTTACAGTTACAAGTTACTTCAGTTACATGTAAAATGTAACTAAGTTACAGTCAGTTACAAGTTACAGTTACCCCAGCCCTGCATATAACAATAATATAGGACATAAGAATACTGAATACATAAAGTTACCGTAACATGTTATAGTCCTTTATATATATACATGTATAGTTAACTGTCTCGCTGCCAAGTTTCTGCAGTCTACATTTTCCATGGGGGTTTAACTCAGGGTATGCCGAGTGCCTCTAAAACAATTTGACCAAAAGTTGTTGGTGGCTAAGACAAACTTTCAGTCAAATTGTTTCCAAAATACTCAGCCAATCCACTCATTGCCAATTGAAATTATTGTCCAGTGGCTTGCAGCAGTCCGACAGTTAATAGACGAATGACAATTTACAACATATTTACAGGGACAGACATGACAGAGGAATGTGTTCTTATCTTGCTTAAGTTAATAATTCTATATTACATATTCTTATTATCATTGACAAAGTATTAGAATTTTTTTTAGGCCGTGATGGTAGAGGTAGTAGTTTGGTGGTTACCATTATGACAGATATTGATATTATTATTATTATTATTATTTTGTTCTGGTGACTGGGTGTGCAAGTATGAGAATAGCATGCTATGATGGCGAGTGTTTTCCAGAGTCTAGTAGTTTTCTATAATCTTCTTTTTGATACTCTGCTTAAAAGAGCTTTATGATGTCTGTGCATGTGCTTGTCTGTAGTATTCCATAATTGAATTGCTTTGCATGAGGGTTTTTGTTGTGCTGCTTTTGTTTGGTGGTGCGTTGAGTGCAGGTTATTTCTTGCTCTTGTGTTGTGAGGATGTAATACGGTCTTGAGCGTAAAGATATTAGATAAGGATGTAAGTTGCCATTGTGGAAGTCCCTTAAGACTGAATATAATTGGAGCCTTCCAATGTCCTCAAGTTTTAAGACCTTTTCTGATTTAAAGATATCCTGGCCACCTGCTGTTTGTGAAAATAGTTTAATAGATTGCTTTTGCAGATATTTTAGTTTTTTTAGTCTAGCTTGAGATGTATTAGTCCAGATAGCATTGCAGTAGGTGATGTGAGGAAGTATCATTGTGCAGTACAGGTTTTTAATAATATTAAGTGTTAGATAGGGTTTCAGTCTGCGAATGATGCCAATGCTTTTTGCTACCCCGGTAGTAATAATTTCAATATGCGTCTCCCATTTTAAATTTTTGTCCAGATAGATTCCAAAAAACTTACCATATTGTGCTTCTTGAATTATCTGGTTGTCGATATAGAGGGATGGGAGAGCTTTTTCTTTTAGTTTCTTAGATTTTGTGAATAGTATATAATTAGTTTTTGATACATTTAAGGACAATTTGTTTACTTTAAACCAGTCTATTAATTTAAGCCATTTCATTATTGACATTTTTGTATAGAATTTCTATATCCTTGTGGCTGCAGAAAGCATTTGTATCGTCTGCAAAAAGTATTAGTGAGAATTGTTTGCAGATTTTGGGTATGTCATTTATATATAGGAGAAACAGCAGGGGCCCCACGCAAGATCACGCAGTCCAAGCTAGTGTGTTCATACTCTCGCTCATCGATAAAGAATTCAAATACAAAATGAAAAGTAAAATTTTGGCTGGAGTGAGCATGCTTCAGTCGCTTATTAAAATGTAGCAGACATTGAAAACATTATAGATAATTTTATTCAGTATTTTAACCAGATTTTGTAGCAATCTGAAAGACTCAAGATTATTTATTCCATGCTTAATATACAATATACAGACATTACAATGAATCCGAGACGTTTCGCCCCGAATCCCGTTCGCACCCTGAGTCGTTTCGCACCTTTGCCTGTTCACCCTGGGTTGTTTCGCCCATATTCCCGTTCACCCTGGGTCATTTCGCACCTATGGATACGGGAAGTGAGGTAAAGGGACTAGGGGAGGAAAGCCATATGTGACTGTAAAAATATCAGAAATAGTATTAAATTATTATTTGAATGAGCGGCAGTTGTCTCTGCTTTACTAGTCTGTTTCATGGTTTTTCAATCAATGGATTTTTTAAATTATAAAAATAATTAAATTAAATTTCCAGTGTGCGTATCATGCAATGTTGCCTTAGAAGCGCTATCTACTTAAATGATTGTTACTTTATTTTTGAGAACGTATCAGACTGAATACGTGGCAAGAGATGATTGGAGTTTGGTCAAAAGGTAAGTGTTTGCTATAACATAAAGAGTATTAACCCTTTAATGGCTAAATTTAGTCAAGAAATTAAAAGTATTTGCTTACTGAATGTCCATTTGCAGTCTATTTTTGAAAATTTACTACTGGAACGACTGGCTGAGTTATTGAGCCAGTCAGTCTAGATATAAATTTTCCAAAATGTCTGCAAATGGACATTCACCAGGCCCGCTGTCCTTGCCGATTCCCTGAGGAAAGGGTTAAATCATTATTTTTGAACGAGGGACGGTGCAATTGTAGCCCTGCCACAGCTTTTTGTAAGAATATACGAACACAAAACTGCATAGTAAGTTTGTCACAGCAACAACTTTCAGTTAGACAATTAATTGTAAATCTAAAGATTTAAGTCGTGATACGGCCAGTGGTATATAATAGCTAATTATTTTGACAACAATTTTACTGAATTTTGTTGCTACATTATGCAGTAACATCTATGATCTTTTTGTCAAATAGCCTTCAAATTCTTACGCCTTTCTACTTTTCTCGCATGTTTTAACCATTGAGAGAATGTGTTTCTAATTCTAGTAGCCTACCTGGATCATGTGGTTTCTCATTTGAGAATAAATATAAGAATCCAGTTATACTTCGGCCACAATCATCTCTAGATTTTGACACTAATTTGACAGGATGCTGTTGCTGCCTATGACGTCATATGATTGATCGATAAACTGGATTCCTCTATTGAGCATGTGGCTTCTATTTCCTTGTTATGCATACTAGAAATGCAAATGTCATGATCTAGTTTCATCGCTCAACATTCAATGACAACACATAAATAATACAAAATAAATTGTAATAAATTATTTAATTTTATTAAAATATTAATTTTTTACAAATTGTTATTTACATAGTACATAGTTCCGGTTTATTTATTAGTAGTAGCAGTAGCAGCATGTTCATAACATACGTTTATCATTGAATAATTAATAAATTTGTAGTGTATGATGGGTCATGGTGAATGCTATTTTGATGGCCTTATGCCTCTTCATTTGGCATATAGAGATTTGCACAGGTCTTCAAGAAATGTGTCGTCGTGATTGTCTTGTTCATATATTTGCCCCATGCGTCATGCAGTTTCTAGTCCAGTCGTGTGTACCGCGTGTTATTGTCGCGCTCCAGGTCGTTTGACACAATGTTAATCTCACCCATCTCTGCCTCTCGTTGAAATAATGGAACAAGTTGGTAAACTGGCAGGCCAGCTTGTCCTGCTTTCGAGTTCATCCTGTGATGGTCACGCTGAAATTAAATTAAAAATAGCAAATTTTGATTTTTTACAAAAAAATAAAATTCTATTTTACGTAGATTAGATATCTATATTTCCTGACAATCCGACGCGGTTAACCTATTATGAAATTACGCATTCATTGGCATCGATTATAGCTTACACATGCAACAACAGCTCCAAGTCAAAATTAGTTTCTAAATATTCAAAAGACAACGATTTCAGCTCTTCAGAATTATGTGACTCCTGGAAAAAATACAGTAAATGTTGGATGCGCCAAGCAACGCCATTTTAATTGAATTACCGCCTCTACTGGGTTCTAATCTAGTGGAGGTAACACATAAGAAATATGCTTATTTTGCATATGATGCATAAGATCTTTAATGCAAAAAGAAATTAATTAAAAGTCCAAAATTGTTAAGGAAAGACGTAAAAACATAGTAAGTGCGGTGATCGCATCATATACATTGTATAGAACATGTAAAGTACTAAAGTTTCAATACAGAAACAGAGTCACTATTAACCCTTTCATGACGAAGCCGGCCACAACCGACCTCTGTAATGGTCTTGGGGAATGTCCATTTGCAGGCCAAGACTTTTTTTGAAATTTTACCACTGGAATGACTGGCTCGATAATCGAGCTAGTCATTCCAGTGGCAAATTTTCAAAAATAGTCCCTTTGCCTGCAAATTGACATTCAATAAGTAAATATTTTAATTTTTTGAACAAATTTAGTCATTAAAGGGTTAACTAGTAAGGCCATTGAAAACCGACAACGAATAGGTAACACCAGTGTCTTGATTTACGGGACGAGACAAGCACCACCAGGAAACTTAATACACATGATATACAATACCCGAGAAGAAATTATACTCCTACATGTAGCAAATAGCTTTAGCAATTTACCTTCAACGTCATTATTGGTGCGGATCGTCATCTTATAAATGGACCATGAAGTCAAATACTGTATTATTCATCCATTGCTTGTCCATATACGTTACCAGCTGCCGTAAGTTCTCTGTGCTTGCCCACCGTTTCAGATTATCAAACGTGGCTGGAATGTGTCCTGCTGGTAAGAATGGTAGCGCCATCAGCTGCCGTATGTAATGAAACATGGCCTCTCCTGCTCTGTAAGTGGCCACCAGTCCGTATTCTTGCACGTGGTGCCATACCGCTTGCGTGAAATGGAAAACACACCCTTTAATGGCCACACCAGGAAATACTGAGCGGATCGCATGCCATGCCGCTGAAAAGATAAACACAAGATTCATAAATTTAAAGATGCATTACCTCCGAGATGTAATTTGTTTAAAAATACTGAAAATTTTCAAATTTATTTATAATAAATAAATTTGAAAATTTTCAGTGTTTATGCTGTAATATAATAGTCCCGGAGTATTATTAGTACATATTAGTTTTTATACATAAATTCATACCCCGTCAGACATATTTGTTCCTTTTCTGGAAACTTGTGTGCTAAGATCGGTGATCGGAAACATTAAAGAGCTACACACCGGGAGGACTGTAACCGCAACAAATTCTATCGGGACATCAAACAAATAAGTTGCATAATAATATGTTTTGTTTATACAAGACTGGCGATGAATCGCAAACCACTGCTAAGTACCTAAGCAGGCGACCGTCAGATGTGTTTACATTTTTTATATTTGTGAAATTTATAATGCAATATATATATATATATATATATATATATATATATATATATATATATATATAAGAATTGATGTTCAAATGAGATTGTCCACCCCTCTGGAAGCATTTATGGACATGGTTCCCTAGGCATATGTTCTTGTTAACACTCACCTGTTTCAGATTCCAGAACAAACATCTCGACTGCCTGGCTTTCCAACTTCTCTTTAAGTGCCTCCAGAACCTAGAAAAAGCAATAAAAAAATTAATCAGACCAATCATAATCGACATAGTTCACAGCAGACTGCTTGAAAATAAAATTGATAAATTGTTAAAATTCTATACTTTTATAGGTTTCGGCCTCTTTCTCATTGCCAATACATCTATATGTTTACATTCACACTCATGCAACATAATCCTGGACTGGTACGACGCCACTCCATGATTCTCATGAAAATATGCAAATAATATTTTTATTTTATAAAAAGCATACAAAAGCATATTGCTTTGACCCTTCTCCATTTATATTCCCCTTTAAGGCTTTTGGCGTTATTATTGGCTAAGCATTATTCTCTCGCACACACACACACGCAATAAAGCAATGTATATTACCCCTTTTGAAAAGCACCCGCTATCATGTGTTGCTGAAAGCACAATACATACCTTGTTGTTGCTGTTGATTTAGCACATTCGCTTGCGCGTACAGCGCGTGTGGGAAATTTGATAAACTGTTTGATTCCGACTGCGTTGATTAATCCATTGTTTTCTAATTACGCATAATATTTACTCAATGATAAAAGTGATTAATGAGGACGATAATAGATCAACCATCAAAGGTAGTTATTAAGCTTTAGTAAAAGCGTGAGTAGAATTGCATGGTCTATAATCATACTTAAAGAAAATTATAATTGTCTCCTAGGAAACCGAGACTATTTTTTGGCAAATTACCCATTTATCGAGCAAGTCATTCCAATGTAAAATTTTCAAAAATAGGCTATCAGTCTGCAAACACGATATTTTTCAAGATCGACCATTGTAGACCATTATTTATTTATTGATGCACATACGGATGGATACAGGTGGATCCACACATGCACATGCAAGCATGAACTACTATGACGTCATATTATTAGTTATTATTAAATGTCAGCACATCATAAAATGCTTTAAAGTTGAATTCCCCACCACCGTCATCATTAGAATATTAAAGCCAAGGCTGACAAGTGATAGTGACACGCAATATGAAGTAATTTTTACAAAATAGTTCATGCAATATGAAAAAATGTGTATAAAAGTTATACAATTGTAACAATAGGCCAATTAATCAATACATGCAATTCATCAAACTACCGCACATTAACAATAGCACCCCACACATCCCTTTTAGCCATAAATCTATCGGTGCTAAATGACCCACTACAGGGCCCCAGTGCGAACCGACCGTCCATTACAATTGGCCAGTCCATCAAAGGAAGAGCCTATCATCTTACTCTTAGGGCCTATGAGTCGATGGCCCCACAAAACAAAACATTACAATATATAGGGTGATAGTTAATTATACGAACATCCACAGTAAACCAATGACAGGGGGTAGAATGACGATATAGCAACATTAAGTGCACAAGTATATTATAAACAGAAAAATACACAATAATCGAATATTAAAAAGAAAATCTACCACGAAATTATGTTCATAAAAATAATTTACATAAACTCATTTCACTCGTTGAGTCTGCAATCTCCGACATAATTCTTAATGTACACGATATATCTTTCTTAGAATTCTTAGAACCAATGCCGCGTCTTGTCTCGTTGATCCTTTAATAAACGTGTTAGTCGTGTCACGAAACTACACAAAAGTTCCTCATCTAATTACTTTTTACTGGAAATTCAGTTTCTACACGTTTACACGTTTGTGGCTTGTTTGGCGTGGGTAAAAACGCTGTGCCGCGTATGCATATGCTATGTTCTAGGAAATGAATAAGAAAATTACACACGATTTCATCATCTGTAATCTGTCTGTTAGGCTGGTACCCGACTCCTCATTCCCTCGCTGGCGATTTTCTGGCTCAAGCTATGAGGGCTGGTATTAGGCTTGTACCCGACTCCTCATTCCATATCTGGCGATTCTCTGGCTCAGGCTATGACTATGAGCAATTGGAGTCGGGTACCAGCTTATCTGTCTGTAATCTGTACTCGGAACGCCAGCCTCGATGGGCTCACCCCTGGCACGAGCAGGGTAACGAAGAGTTGCAACTTGAGTTGCACAATAGCTTATTATTAAAGTTTTTATTAATTTAACTAATGTTCGGAACACACGAAGTAGCAACGGATGTTGCCGAGCACACGCGCACAAGCTGGATTGAATCCGTCGCGACACTGACACTCCTGGGAGAGTATCCAGGTTATATTAATTTCCCAGGAACCGTAGCTCAGGCAAACAATTCGATCATGTTGAGAAGTGTGTGCATACTGTACATAGTTCGTGTGTCATAGCTTGACAAAAGTCAGTGCGGCAAAAGGTGTATGTGCACAATGTACAAATTCACGGAGATTTAGTTATATACAATGGCTTTCCAGGTCAGTTAGCTTCAAATGAAGGGCATAGCAGAGAGCGTGTGTGATTCTGGATACTTTTTGATAGTTCTCCGCAGACAGGTTGATATCGGAGCAAGTGAAAAGTTTGGAGTGGTCCAAGATTAGTTGAGCCACGTTTTCTGGGTCAGCAATCAGCCTATCACATGCTACTGGGTCGATCTCCTGGAGTACAACAGAGCGGATATCTTCTAGATACGGTTTTCTGGATTCCATCAGCATTGGACAAGTTACGAGGAGGTGAGTTCTGTCTTCTTTTGTTAGCCGACAAAGCTGGCATGTGTCAGGTGCAGCAAACTGATTAAAGCGACTGCGATTAGCTTGTAGAATGTATGTATCAACCAGGAGTTTCGCTTTAATCGTGGTACGTCTTACATCTCTTGTTGTATTATCAGTAGAGCTCCAGACATGGTGGACATGGTTCACTGAGCAGTCGAGAACGTTAAGATACTTGAGGGTGGATTTTGTGCTGGCGCCATTCTTCCCGGCTTCATGAACAACTTTATTAATCTGTGTGTCTACTGCTGCTTTCCACTGAGGTTTTGAAGGGATGCAATCAATCAGCTGGTAGATACTTGGAAGACCATACTTAGAGAGTAGGTGTTAACATCTCATAAACCAGCTGCTGCTTCTGATACTCTTTACAGCTAACTGTCTCGCAGCTATTTGATACTCTAGCATCTCTCGGTTTCTGAGTATGTTTCCTAAGAAGTTCAGTTTTCTGCAGTCTATCTCAGCTTCTATAGGTCTTATGCCCAGTAAGAAAAGTGTTGCTGTTGAGGATGTACACTTTGAAAGGGATTGGAGTTGCCGGAGAATTTTGCATTTGAATTGCTCCATGAGATTAATCTCGGTTTGGTTCATTTCCAGAGTTTCTAGACCAAAGAGTAATCTTGGGCGACAGTAGATTTTCCATACATGCGCAGCTAGTACAGGAGACATTCCGCCATTGCTGTGCAGTCCAGCTCCCGTCAAGGAGTACACCGTTCTCCGTGCCATTTCAATCCTCTTCTGCACATTTTCTTTGCCCCGTAGGGAATGTTCTATACCCAGATGTGTTTCACACTTTGATTCAAGGATTTATTTTTCTCCTAGCTGTATTTTGGGCATTTCTTTTGGTCATTTGTTAAGAAAGATAAGAGCACTCTTTGCTGGATTGATAGAGTACCGTTCCTGATTGGTGTAGTGGTGGACAACGTTGAGAATCTCTTGGAGATGATTAGTATCGCATGCAAGAATGGCAATGTCATCAGCGCAAGTTGGTGCTGAGCAATTAATGTGTCCAATTTTTGATCCGACTTGCATATCCTCAATCATATGTAGGAGATTGTTGTTGAATAGTTTATAATGGATGGTGGAAAGGATTCCACCCTGGCGTACTCCCTGCTGGATCTGTAGAGGTGAGGAAATTCGGCCCTTAAGCGTGACCACAGTTTCGGCAGCAGTATAGAGGTCTTGGATGGTTCCACAAAGTTCCGCTGATGTATATCTTGTGAAGGAGTGAAGCGTGCCAAACTACATCAAACGCCTTGCAGGCATCTAGCGTGACCATAGCCACTTGTTCCTGGTTGTCCTTGGCCTCGTTCACAACCTCTGAAATGATCAACGCTGTGTTGTTGGAGGACGATCCCTATGTGAATCCTCTCTGCCACATGGACTGAATGTTATCGTGGTTATGTTTGGTTCTGTTTAAAAGCAGTTTCTCAAGTATCTTTCCGATTAATGACAGGACCGTAATCCTCCTATAATTTGTTGCTAGTTTACTATCTTTATCTTTCTTGAGGACAGGTGTTAATGTTCCTTGCTTCATGTCACGTGGAACGTGTCCCTTTGAGAGAACATAGTTCATTAGAATTGCTAAGTGATCAAATACTACTGCCGGGGCATGCTTCAATTGCTCTGCAGTTAGTCCTTGATAATCCGGAGCTTTATTGCTCTTAAACCCAGCTACGATTTCCCTGAGCTCTAATTCTGTTACAGGCTGATTCTGTTTTTTCTGGTTACGACACAGGTCTTCAATTACGATGAGATCGTTCTCCGCAAAGGTCTTATAGGCTTCGTCGAACGATGCATCTTGAAGAGGACTGGCCAGTGCACCAAAGTGTTCCTTAGATGCCCCTAAGATATCAGCCTCATCAGTACACGTTGTTCCATGATGTATAAGGTGGTGGATTCCATTATTGCCTAGAGTACGTTGTTTTGCAATTAGGTAGAAGAAGGTTTGTCTGTCATATTCGTGTGCCTCCATGATCTTGCTGCAATGGTCAATCAGTTTCTGCCTGTTCATCAGTCGTATAGCTTGCCTTAATGCCGGCCTAGCATCTTTTCGCTTACAGTTTGCAGCATTATCATTCTCAATTGGCTTGCCTTCAAGAATTCATATCCTGTGTTCTTTTTTTACTTATAGTGGCCAGGGCATTTAAAGTTGGGGTCCATATTTTGCTGTTGTTTGGGCGCTTCCTTGTTCCGTCCTTGACTGAACACACAGAAGCCTGGAGAGAAGCACTGTGCATGGCACTTGAGAGTGTCTTTACCATCATATGTGCTGCTAGATTGCTTTCTATTTCTGGGGTTTTGCCAGATAGGATGCCATCAACCATCTCTGTGTACTGCTCAACATCACACTTTCTCCAGTGAATTCTCTCAGGGATATGGTCTGTCTGGAGATGCATTTTAGATTCTTGTGCTTTACTTACATTCTTGTGGGTGTTGAAGGTAATCGCAGCTGTAAGTATCACATCAGTATGATCTGAGAGGTTCAGTGGATGTTTTGGAGTTATCGTGACTTGTTTGGCCATAGGCTTGGACCTGCCAGACAGCAGCCAGTAATCTATTTGTGATGATAACTTTCCACTTTCAGAACAGAATGTAGGTTTGATAGGGTAATTCTGAGGAAGATGTATATCATGCTCACTCATGAAGTCTTTTAGCTTTTGGTCTCTAGGGATCCCTTTATCTCTATGAGCTGATGCATTTATGTCGCCGCCTATTATGATGAGATGAGTTCCTTCATATTTTTCTATAAGTTCATGAATTTCATCCAGGACTGCCTCAAAGTCGCGTTCGGATTGGGCATTTCCACGTGAAGGCATGTACACATTAATAAGGTGGATTGGCACTTCAGTAAGTATTTCTACTGCCATGATCCTATGACTTCCCTCATCTGTTTTTCTGATGTACTGGTCCAGACCACTGTAGCCTCTTGGTGCCTGAAGTGGTGGTATTGGATCATCATCGTCAATACAATTGGCATGGAAGTTGACTTTGCTGTAGACCTTTGTTAGTACTTCTTCCACCTTGTACCTGTAGAGCCAGTGCTCCTGCAGTAGGATGATTTACTTATTCTTTGAGAGCATATGAAGGTAACCAATATTCATCTCAGCATTCTTTGCGTTCAGTGTTGCAATATTAATGAAGCGATGACCATCTATAGCCGCTGCACTCGGTGCGTTTTCTTCCTGAGCTGGTTGGCTTTGCTCAGGTGGATCTGTCATTGGCAGACTTACAACAGGCGGATCACTTGTGGCACTGCTCATAGGCTTGCCTATTTGAACTGTATCATGGGTTGAGATTGTGTTGGTACCCATTGTTGGATTTGGGCTGCAGTGCAGGGGGGGGGGGGGGCAGGAAGTAGCTTCTGCAGATATGAGCCTGTCGAATACGGGTGCAGCATGATTGGCCTTGCTAGGGACTGTTGCTGTACAGTATGTTGGAGATGAGTCATGGGAAACATCATGTTCATCATTGGAGGTCTGTCCCGTACAGCCTGTTGACGCCACAGGTCTGGTCCCAAGTGGAAGGCACTGGTAGTCTGGTAGTTTGGCGGACGTACTGCAGGGGGTAGCTTCTTGATGGCTGATAACTGGTGGAACAAGATATGGATAACCGTGAGGCCATACTGGGCGTGTCCAGTTCACTCGAGGACCAGGGATCTGGTTTACTGTCGTCATAGTGACATGTTGTCACTTTTTCTGTGGTTTTGTCTTTGGCTGGCTCGTATATCGCTTTTTCTGTTTTTTCCTGTGGCCCACCTCTAAAAAATGATGCCATTGATCTGGTTGCAGGTTCCAGCACTGGTTGGATATCTGTTTAGTATGCAGTGGCCGTGAGTGAGGTAGTGAGTCAGCATCCTGTTGGTCTTGCTGGGAATCGTCATTGTTAGTACGTGGGCTGCGCCATGCGGGTGGAGAAATGCCGACTTCGTCCATTCTGCCAGATGTTTTTTCATCGGGGTTTTGCTGCCATGCTTTGGTCTTTCGAGATTGGTTAGTCGACGAGTTGATATGCATTGCTTTTAGGCAGGGAGGACGTATTCTGTCACCTGCATGGCTGTTGTGATGGGGTCTCTCAGAAGCGGTATTTTGTGTTGAATGACTGCGCTGCAGGTTCTGATACCGATCAGGTGATTGTTTGTTATGTGATGTGTACTGACCAGATGATGTCATTCTAGTGCTGCCCTGTCTGCCATAACACGTTCTTCAGCAATATTCTGGGATGGCCTACCATGAGGGAACTGGTTATATGGTGTGCTATGCTGGTTTTGGGGCGGCCACCGAGGTGGAGTACTAGTATCATAAGGTCCTGGTGCTACACGTACGTGCTGGGGGTTGTTCTGAGCATCAGTTTGCCTTGGGGGAAGCCTGTACAGAGACGCATCTCGGTTAGGTGATCTATATACTTGTGGCTGTGCTAGGTTTGTCACTACTCCTGGAATGTTGCTTGAATTCTGATGAGCACCACAGTGCTGACAAGGTGCACACGTCTGACTACTGAGAGGGCTTTGTTTAAGTTGAGTCTATAGGTGATATACTCTACTTTCAAGCATTTTCATTTCCAGATCAGACACCCTTGCAATAAGATACTGCATTGATCCTCCAGCTCATGCTTCGTTGGGTCGAGTGTGAATGTTACCACGACATTCACTGTTACAGCAGTGTCGATTCGACCAAGGCATGGTTTCTGGCTGTGTGTGAGCTTCTGGTGTGGCAGCTGCTTTCAAGAGAAGCATCCTATTACTTTTCTTAAGCTGTTCAATTTTGTTCTCCATGATGGTGATATAAGACTGAGAGTATGTGTTTTGTTCTAGATTGTCCTTCAACTCAAATTCTTTGGCTGCAGTTTTCTTTTCCAGGTCCCTGATGCGCTTTTCCTTGCTCGCTAGTAGTTTCTCTCTGTGCTTTAGCTCGTTTGCTTTTATGGTACAATCGTCATTAATCAGGATTCTTGCTGGTATATTGTATTCTGTTGGATTATGCTTATCTGAAGAGTGTTCCACATCTTGCATGTCTAGTGGCTGCTCATTAAGCATTGCCTCTAATGATGTAGTCGCTGGGTCTGCACCACTACGTGGTAGATCAGCAGAGGCATGTCCAGGTTCTAGGGATGGACTTGTATATACTATGCTGGAAGAGGGAACATGATCGACGCACACTGGACCATCACTATGAAGTCGTTCCAGGTCACTGGATTCTATACGGGTTGGTGCTGTCTCAGAGTTTGTATCGGTAGAACATATCTCTAGACTGGAAGTATTCATCCCTGTTGATGCCTTGAGCAGGTGCTCTGGTTGCTTACAGGTCACACATCTGTATAAGCATTCTGGGTCTGCTAATACAGGGTCGTCATCTTGTAATTTCGCACAGCTGGCATGTGTCCAAGACTGACAGAAGGAGCATTCTACTGCTAAGTGGTTGCACTGGACGATGTAATTGCATATCTGGCATGCAGCTTCATCAGCATTATGTCTCAAGGGAGAACAAGACACATTGTGGATATCTGTGCAATGGGATAATGGTTCATTTCCATGAACCTCAAGAGCCAGTAAATTATCAGCAGTGTGATTACATGCATAGTTATGTGTATGTTTATCACGACTTACATTCTTCTCCAATTTTCTGTCACCCCCAGCTGCCTGCTTGATGGTTTCATTTATCTGTTGAGCTGTAACAGGTTGTTTACTCAGGACATCTTCAAGAATCGGGATATGGCGTGATCTGAAAACCTTGATCGCGTGAGGGCCGTTTACCAACATCTTTGAACGTGTGTTATACATGTTGATTGTGAATTGTTCCTGCCTGCCAAATGTGCCAGCAGAGGTACGGTTATACACCCTTAGCTGCTCTTCTACTGTTAGATTGGACTCCTCTCGGATTGAGGTAAGCTTAGCAATATGGGTTTTAAATGTACATCTGGCAGCACCACAGTAGAATTCGATGAGGAAGTTCTTAGCAACTTCATAGGCTCCTGCACTCATGGTTAACACCAGCTGTCCGTCATGGCTACCATCTTTGACCAAGACCTGGATTGCTGGGGCATGGGCAGCCAGTAGCTTCTTCTTGATTGCTTTACCCCAATTCAGCATGTATTCTTTCTGTTCTGTGCCGCTATGGTCTGGGCCCTTGTTAGCGGCTCTCTCAGGGTTTGGGGAGTATATAGCTGGTGGTGGAGCAGCACTACCCGTCTTTGATCGGGTCATTTTCACATTAGCAGTCGCAGAGCCTAGTTGGTTGTTGTCTGCTAGCTTTTTTGTTTGCGAGTGAGTTTGCGATGTTGAAGTCACCAGCGCCATCATTTGATTGAGTAGTGGTGGCTTGTGAGGTTGGTAGCTTGTTTGTACTATGAGTAGTGTAGCAATACAAAGAAGACCCGCAAGCAGGCCGGGCAGTGCAAAATGCGAGCGTTGGTGGTATTTACTGGTCATATATAATGCTGGTAAAAATTGTTCATATATGGTAGCGCTTAATCGGTTAAAAATATATAGATCTTGGGTAAGGCTGGTAAAAATTGTTGATATACGATAGGACATATGTACTGTAGTCAGCATGCTTGTTAAAATACTGGTTAAAATTAGTTCATATGATGACGATGAGTCACTGGTTAAAATGACACAGACAAAGTCAATAAGTGGAAGGGTGCAAGATTGCAAATTAAAACAGATGTCAGCACGTAGATGTGCTCTGTAACAGGTGTGACGTCACAACAAGAAGATGTCACGACGTCATAAAACAAGTGTCAATGTATTTTGACCGCCATTAATTGCTGCTTCAGCGTGAATCTGCTTTCATGGTACTCAAAATGCGAAGATTGACATTAAATTGGAGAGTTCCTACCTTAGTTCAGGCGGGTGTGTGTGCACGATAAATGCTTGCTTGCTTGGCGCTGTAGTTGAATAATGCAGCGAGTTCCTACGAGCATCTGTCACGTGAAGAGAAACAGATCGATTTAAACACGTCTGAATGAGCAAGACCCAAGTTGGACTTGGCACGGAATAACCATAAATTTCTCCATCTACGGGATAAACAAAATGGCGACATCCGGTAGCGTTAGCGCGAGCTGAGTAGTAACTGGTATAGGCATTAATTAACACAGTTCGAGAGACTACGGCAATGGTTTTCGATGCACAGCTCGTTGAAACCGAATAACAAATTAAAATTTTGTTACATTTACAGCTTTTAAGATTTAAAACTTCTTAAAAACTCCTAAAAAGTCGGAGCTAATTTAAAAACACGTCTTCTTGGTTTTCACCATCCGGGTACTCATCGTATCCTTTGATGTATTAATTTCATTCAGAATTCGGTGTACTTAAGAAATACCTGTCGTACAAAAGAAATCAGTCATTCGATACTGTTCCACTTGAATAGAATAGAATAGTATAGAATAGTTTATTGGAATCTATTATACATGTATACAATGGAATCTCTTATACATGTTCGAATTTAGGCATGGCTAAACATGAAACGACAGCAAATATGTACATGACAAACAGTATATATCATGAACATAAACTAGAAGGTTATGCTGACATTAATCATATGTGGGAATTAATGTAGCTCCGGAGTCACGCCACCTGTTAACGCCTTCTTCGGCATCTGATCCGTACCCGTGGTACAAGCCGATCCGATGGTGCTGGTTAGCTGGCCTCGGGGAAGGAGAAGAAAGGCTGGAGGCTACAGGTTCAAACAAGATTCAAGATTCAAGATTATTTATTCAGTAGCAAAATATATATAAGTTATGGATTCAACTAGGTTGTCCGCCGAAGTCAATGCCTATTGTATTGGCGGACACCTGACACATATATACATACATCTATACAAATAAATTAAACAGGACAGTTGTATAACAAACTACAGTTCAGTCATTACATTTACACATTCTAAGTTAATCACATGTTTTATTATTTTAATTCATTCATTTTATGTATGTTATATATTAACTATAAACGGACAGGAAACCTAAGTCCATGTAACTGTAGCTCACAGGGTAGTGTCGGGCCGTTCCGCAAGTGCATGACGAATGATGACACGGGTTAGCTTCTGGTCTCGGGGTGACGGATCCTGTACGAGACTGCCCTACGGGTAACAAAGACCGGCTTCTAAGGCCGGTGGAACTCAATCATTCCGGTGGGGCCGTGCGACCATAGTCGCGAACATTAAACACAACGGTCTCATCCCAAGAGTTTGTGTCACCAGTATGCCTGTCCATAGCAATTTCGTGATCTATGGACTTACAAGATCTGATTTTTGGTGACCTAATTAAAAATAAGTCTATGCAATGATTTTACCTAAACAAACTGTCGCGTATGCTAGATAAAACTAATGAGCATACGAAAATACAAGACATGGGGCTCCCGGAGGTACCACACAGACTCGTAGGTCCGCAGAGGTATCCCCGCAAGGGAGGCTCCCGTACATGAGACTTAACTAATTAACTTACTATAAGCTATTATACCTCTAAGCTGGAAGGAAAGAAAATTGTCTTTGTAGTGACGGGAAATTATGTGCCTCACGCGGACACTACTCCTAGTGCTAGTTTGGGTGAGGAGTATTATCCTCGCGTGGACCGTCATCGCTGAATCCTTGCGGGAGGCAAGTGCCTCGCGTGGGCCTCCATCATGGGAAAATGTCGCCACTGCTTAAAGCGGGAGAAGAGTAGTAGGCAAAAAGGGGCCTACTCTAATATTTAACCATAATGCTGAAAAGAAAAGACCATACCTAGTGAGATTATGACTATAGGGTTGCGTGCTGTTTTACATGAAGGCGGAATGAACGATTCCCAAAGGATTCCCACGTCACCGCCTTATGTAATTCTTAGTATGCTAAATTAGTAGTTGCTGCTTTATTTATGCGGGCCTTCCTCTATGCTTAGCCTCACATTTAATTTTTAGAGACAAGGATTATTTTAGGCCACAAATGGCGGGTGTCTACCTAGCTGTTAGACACGGCTGTCATTGAGAACGGATGCCCTAAGACATCAATACTGAAGACAGCGCTCATACATGTTACTTAGCAAGATCTCCGAACTGGATAAGAATCCGGACATCCTATTCCGTAACCACATAAAACGTCACAAGACATTGGTTACTTTTCACAAAAGCATTTTTAGGCCACTGGTCTATCGTTACGGTGGTGGTAAGAGAGATGAATACCCACCGTAAATGTCCTTCCCGTGAGGGCGTGGCAGATCTAAATATCATGCCCAGACATTCTAACAGAATTCGGTGGGGGTACGTATCTCGCCTGTCACCGGGTCCTATGGAACTAACCGCTTAACCTGTCGTTAGGTTTATATACAAGTTGCCCTGTTTTGCACTGCGGTGCGGGAGGTTAGTTTAGTAAATACAATACTAATTAATACATGTGTTCGCAGTACTTTCCTACATTGGCTTAAAGTGCCAACTACTAAGTATCCAAAGATACATGGGAGTGTGTGTGATACCGCACCCTGGCCATCACCGCTCAGAAACCCCAGCAGTTTCCCAGAGTCGGATCAGCCCATGGTGCGGATGGGGACATCCAAACAATTAAGAAGCCACAAGGCTGAGTGGAACATGAAGAGAGACACAATTTTAGAGTTATGGGTCTTACCAGAGTGCGGGGCTAGATTATCGCACTACCGGAAGAGAAGAGTATATTACAGGGTATGTAATGAAGAAAGTGTTTCTAATCATTTTGAACCTATCCTATTGAGCTGAATAGAAAAGGTTAGTCGGTAGCATGGCAGGCTAAACAGAGTTATAGCATGGACAGCGACCTCAGTGAAAAATTGTTGGTGGCAGGAGAAAGTGCTGCATATATAAGTGTTGCTGTATAGTGTTTCATACGTGCACTGCAGTCCTATATTTTCTATGAATAAGCAAACATATGAACGGATGGCCACTGGCCATATATATCCATAATCCAACCAGAACAATCAATACGGTATCAAGTGATCAAGGTAAATATATCAGTACAGGTTAATGAACCTACTATAGTGCGGTTAGCAACACATGGAAGAAAATGAGAATAACTATAAACAGATACAGAAATTATAACTAGCGGTCCTGAGACCATTACAGTTCCTTTTAGTCATCGGGACCGTTCTTATGGATACAATATAATTAACAAAACCTATATAGAGAAATAATTAAACTGTGAAGTATAGTTACTTGAATACTTGGTAGTCATTCTTAAGTTAGGCTACCCTGTTACTGAAATTGATACGTCAATCCGTAGTCGACGTGAGATGATGCGCTCTCCGGAAGCTGGAAAGTTCCCGCAGGTTGGTTCCCGCAAGCTGTTTTCCGGAAATAAGACTCCCGCAAGAACACTCGTGGCGGGAGTATATCACTCAGTGCTGTAAGCCTAATAGAATGTCAAACGAGCAGTCAGCAAAAGATACGATAGTAATACTGTGGTGAAGAAAGTTCCCGTACACCGATGGCACGGATGGAAGATATAAACAACCCGATCACAAGCTGGGGTTGTCAGCGGCAAACGAAGATACAAAACAAATTTTCACGGTGCTGGGTACGTCAGCCAGCTCTGAAGACACACCGGGCAGAATTCACTTGCTGCGGACGAAAGTCAAAAGAATCTACACAATATTAGTGTGGGAACGGTTGAAATGCCACTTTTAGGTGTGGCCGGCATATCCGGCGAGTCATCCGTCAAAGAACATCCTGCCTCTACATCTGTAGACTCACATATTCAGGCCATAAAGGGCTCACCGCAAATTTGTGTTCCGAGGTAGATATTGATATTCGTGATCAATAATCAGAAGTTCCAAATTACTCCCGTAATTTAGTGCGATGGGTTGGCAACTGCTAGCCACGGGAGAGAAACCGGCAAAAAGCGAAGTTATAGGCGTAATATCTGTCGCTCAATAGTAGCTAGTACAGATCACTGGATCGCGTCCCCTTTTATACTCCTCGTGATGTCACAGGCGCAGGCTCCAACCAATCATCGTTCGAGCAACAGCCAATCAGCGCGTAGCTAATAATAGCGCAGCCGAATGTTCTAGAACATTCTAGAAGTTTTGCGTCCACGTGGTTATGACGTCACGGCAATATTTTGAAGATAATCAAGAAGGGGTTTCCGTGGATAACTCAGCCATTTCTCAACCGAATTTGAAATGGTTTACAGATTTAAAAAGCCCGTTGAATTCTGGTCTTGTGGTGGGGTGGGGGGGGGGGGGAGGCATACTTTTAGTTTTCAATTTTTACCTGGAATTATTTTTCCAGGCCTTTCTTTTTTTTGTTTTGTTTATTAATATTACGGTGCGTGCTGTAACTTATTTAGTAGATGATTCTAAACAATAGCTCGCATGGGTGTTCTCTCTGAGCGCGGATAATCATTATCTCCGCAGAGAACACCCAAGCTCCAACGTACCACAATTTAAGTTTTAAATATATAAAAATATAATAAGAAAAAGACAAGGTATATATAAACAGTGTAACATACCCTCACAAGGTATTTATTACATCACACCAAATTACTTGCGCACCCCGGGTAACGCAACACATATCTCTTATTGTTATTATATAACCGTAGTTATCCTAGGGACGGGATTCAATTGATCTAACATATATAATAAGAAGAAAAGTATTTAAAAAATAAAGTAATAATTAATACATTTCCACGAATCGCCTATTGATATTTCTGCTGTATCACAAATGATCACACCTCTGCAGCGAACTTTCCCCATTGTGTCTGGGTCCCGCGACTGATGGTGGTGGGTCGCCGTGGATGCACTCTCGTTGCTGAGATGCTTTCACTATTACTGGCACTGTCAGAAACATCTGAAGTGATGGTGGCGGAAATATGCGTGTCCATAATGTCTCTCACAGTTACCGCTGGTTCTAATATATCCGTCCATAACACAGCGGCGGTACTAGTGGTTGCCAATGTCGTTGATGCTGTAGTGATGGTAGTCGTCGTGGTGGCTGTTGTAGCTGTAGTGGTGATTGCTGTAGCTGTCGTGGTGATGGCAGTGCGCTGTACCATAGGCTGAGGTCGTGGTGCGGGAGCGGATACAGCAGGAGGCGACATCTTCCGAAATGTAGCATATTTTAACAGACGAGATGCGGTGATGTTAGACACGGGCTGAATGTCCTGTGTGTGTGCGATCCATCTCTTTCCGACGTATGGATGCTCCGGCGTGGTTCCCTTTCTGATTGCTGGGTCAGAAAGGCGAGGAGGCGGATGCTGAATAACACGGGTCGGAGTTATACTAATTGCCACAGGCTGTGACGGTCCTGGTCCCTCGTCTATGGTAAGTTCTGGCGGAGATGGTGACTGCGGGTAACTTGGAATGTCTCTTTCCGCAGGTGTCGTAATCACTACTGAAATCGGCTGACTGGCTAACACTGTCGTAGACACTACGGTGGCGGGTGTAGTGACCGTAGCCGGATGGCTAATAACTGATGCGGGTGTTGCTGAACTGGATTTTGCGGGAGACTTTTGCTTCTTACTCTGCTTCAGGACCGGTGTGGATGAAGTGACTGGTACCGTCGTAAAGCTTCCAGACGTGGCTGCGGGCAGGATTTCACGTCTGGCTGTCAGTACATTGCTTACGGTAGCCGCGGGAAGACGATGACTAACGGGATATCAACGAGGAGTGTTCTTCGTGCCGGCCATTTTCTCGGTCGGAAGAACTTTGACCGGGAGCCGAGATTCGAAATGGGTGGCTAAAACGGCACGATCCTCATTCTCTTCTCCAGGAACTAACGTCACTTCCAACACACGGTGATGATAACGGAGTGCGTGGGTCACCCCGTAGCGACTAGCGGTGTAGAGATACTGGCACATCACACAAAAGGCTGATTGGAAGAGATGATCCTTATTAACATGAAGTGTGCGGCCAGATTTTCTAGTAAAATTTCTGTTACATGGCTCTCCGCTAGCTAACAACGAGTTACACGGAAACCGTTTTGGAACTGGTACAGATTCTTCTTCAGACGAATCCGATAACGCTAAATCGTCAAGGAGTGACATCTCGGTCCCACATGGTAGTTGGCTGCGGGAACATTATTCAAAACCTAATGCCCTATCTCTTCATTGTTTGTAACTTTTCAGGCCAAGTATAATAATGAAATAATAAGAAAACAGCAGAATTTGGTTTGCGACATGAAAGAAGCCTAATTCTATCTGTTCTTCCCTGGTGTCGAGTTTTGACGGGAAGACAAAGTTTCAGAGCGCGCTTCCTCCTTTTATACTATTTGGTGATGTCACAGGCGGCGGATGACCACACCTAAAAGTTTTAATAGGTGATTCAGTCATCCTTATGTGAAAGTTTCCTCTTTTTCCGGCCTAGACGTCAGGGGATTAATTCTTCCCATATAAAGGGAGTACTTTTAATTATAGGAAGAATGGCTCGTTAAACTTGTCTTAATTTCACGTATTTAACAGCCTTTGATCAACATAAAAACGTGGTACTACTTTTCCTTTGCGGTGTCTCACCTTTTAATTAGCGTGAGGCGGTTCTCCAGATTGGATGCTTATAAACGTGTCTATTCTAATTTTAGGCTAGAGTGCTCGATGGGGTGTGTGGGAGTCAGGTGACGTCAGCGGTAATCTCCCGGACTCACCGTCACCACTCCTCCATCACGCTGTGGTAGTCGCGTCTTTGGGCAGCTCTTTTGTTTAAAGCGCTTGATCCAACTTGCTGGAAATAGCAGTAGATTTCACATGGTTTAAAAAGCATGTGGTTGATCGGAAACACATATGCTGTCTATGGCGACTGCCAAAATGCTGTTGCTGAGATGTAGTCTGTTGCAGAAGCGAGAGATAGAAGTATATATGTTACATCAAGATCTTTATAATGTCCCATATTTGCGCGAGTTCTTTAACATGCGTCTTGGTAGGTGTCTGTAATAGGTAGTTCTCAGCCCGTGTTGATTATAGACTGGAACGCAAGAAGATAATTTTTTTTTGAAATTCTTTCTGTAATTTTACTGTCAGATTTTTTATGCTGCTTTACCGGCCCGTGCTCTAATGATTTGTAGCACAGTAGAGCAGTTGTGTTCTTAATCAAAAATTTAACAGTAAAGTTGTAAGTAATTTGTTGTGTGGTTTAAACAGATCTATTCATGCGGTAGACCAACGTTACTGATCCCGTCAAGATAGCTGTTTTTTCCGAGCGGGAGGGCTGGCCAAGCATTCTCCTCAATGG
The DNA here is from genome assembly GCA_034401795.1 of Chaetoderma sp. LZ-2023a. Taxonomy (NCBI): domain Eukaryota; kingdom Metazoa; phylum Mollusca; class Caudofoveata; order Chaetodermatida; family Chaetodermatidae; genus Chaetoderma; species Chaetoderma sp. LZ-2023a. The sequence goes on from CM067360.1 coordinate 48,097,609, forward strand.
GTAGAACTAGCTCCATCCCGGCCTAGACCAGACACATTAATACCATTTAATAATGGTTAAATTACAGTACAACTCGCAAAGTGTGTGCCACAGTTATTGCAATTTACAATGCTGTCATTCGGAGATTGTGAATACAGTCAACCTGATTTGAATCTGACACGCGTGACTGGTTATCTGTGGATGATACTTGTGCTGTGGTGAAGGTGACACGTTTATGGCCGCCAGGTGCGGGAAGGGAGAGGGAGAGGCGGCGTGAATGTCAACTTTATCGAACCCTGAGGGTATTTCACTCTGTAATGGCTGAGCCCGTGGGCGGGACAGAGTTACTTTAGCGCACAGATGACCTATCGTAACTTTGATCAATCCATTGTCAAATTCAACTTTTCGGTAGTAAAATCCTACTTGTGACTGACGACAATGCGGGCATCTTGCTCACTTAATAATATCGACTGTTATTACGTGTAGATGAAGTATGTAGATTTAGCTGTTTCCATATGACGTCGGGAAAAAGGGAAAGGGGAGGAGCGTTGGACAAATGTCTCTCCCGTGACGCGTACTGTAGATGGCTGTAATGCATTCCTGATATCCATATGATCAGTTCTCCCATGACTGGATAAGAGGGTGTGTGTGGGAGATTTGTTGGCTGTTGTCTGTTGATGATTATGCTGTTGTCGGGATGTCCGGGCTGCTGTATAATGCCAATGTTATAAGTGAAGTGGGTGTATTCCCGTTTTCCACGCTGGTGAACGCCAAATCTGTTGTTATTTGCCAGAGTGTAGTCTGCGGGAGATATTATCTCTTTTGTTGCGGGAATTTTTATGTCTCTACCGGGAATTAATTAATACCGGTAGGTGCTGCTAAATGCTGTTGTTGCCGATGGTGAATGTCTCTGTTATGCTGAGTATAACCGAGCAAGTATGTGATGTACGCGCAATGATGAATTGACGTATCCAGACTTGAAGGCAGGTGTGTTCTTATAGGTGTTGACGTTCTGTCTGTTGTGTGATGTTCTGACTGCTCATGGGGGAGTATGGTAGGCCAATTGGATGTGGTGGCCTTTGGACAGGGGGATGTGGTCATCTCCCATTACACGATGGTTGGTGTCCTATCATAGTTTTGAGACACCGGGAAAATTTGAGCCGAGACTCTGCTGAACAGGCTGCTTCCCTGCCCACCGTGGGGTGTAATGTTGATCAGTGCGGTGCGGGATGCTACCTCTTCTGTTGCAACAGTCTCTCTTATATCTGAAGATTGACGGTCAACAGAAGGCGAGTGGAGTGTGAAATGTACCTGGCTGGTGATGTCCGAACTTGGTGTATAGATGAGGGACGCGGATTGGAGGGATGATGGTTGTGGGACCACTGGAGATGGTGTCCCTTGGGTTTCACGATTTTGGGAGGTGGTCGGATACACTTTGTTGCACGGGTTTGCGGTTCTAGACATGCCAAGGCTTCATCCGCCGTCTTCACTTCCATGCTATTCACCATATGTTCCACCCCACAGGAAGCATGGCTTGGGTCAGCCTCATCTTCTGCTTGTGGTAACTCTATGATGGTGGACATAGCATGAAGTGGGTGGGAATGGGAAGAGATCGGAGGAACAACTTTTCCATCCGGTCCCTTGGACAAAACAAACACAAAGTTCTTCAGATACGACTTCTCAGATCGAGTAGCCCCGTGCTGAGGAGGGAGAGGACGAGTACGTATCTCGTCATTGTCGTCATCGTTAGCCGCTTGTTCACCCACGTTCTGGCTTGGTAGAACTGGGGCTGAACTAGCACCGCAGTGCTCTGTGCTAACCGTGGGAATACTAATTTCTGTAGAAATATCTGTCTGGGTACCGGTGTCACGAGAAACGCCCAGTCCGAGCTCTGGTGCTGGGTCGTCACTGACACAAGGTTTAAGTCGATCGAAGTGGATGACTCAGGTCAGGCCATCCGAAGCACGGATATGGTAGGTCACGTCCGATGTCTTACCTACTACCACATAGGGGCCTTTCCACTGGTAACTCAGTTTATTTGGCATGTTTGCAGACCATCATGAGTCGTGTACCCAAACCATTCTTCCTGCTTCATACGGATCTCCATGCACCCTCCGGTCGTGCCATGTCTTTTGCTGCCAGTGTGCAGTGGATGGGGTTTCTCTCACTAACTCATGGGCCTGTCCTATCCTTTGCCACAAGAGTTCGACATAGAGAGATGGTGGATTTTTCTCTCCTGGTATTCGTGGCATGGCCAGATCCAGGAGTAAGGCTAATTCACAGCCTAACATTAACCGAGCAGGGGTGTAGCCCATGCTGGAATGTACTGAAGTGTGGTAAGCCATGAGTACATACGGGAGCCGTAGGTCCCAATCTCTACAATCAAGGCATGTTTCCTTGGTAAGCATCTCCGCGAGAGTTCTGTTGAACCTCTCTACCATCCCGTCACTCCAGGGGTGGTATGGAGTTGTCCTTGTCTTGACGATATGGAATAATTTGCAGAGCTCTGATATGAGCCGGCTCTCAAAATTACTTCCTTGATCGGAGTGCAACTCATAAGGCATAACAAAGTGGCAGAACACATTGCTGGCCAAGACCTCCACTACCATGGATACCTCTTGGTCCGGCAGAGCAAATGCTTCTACCCACTTCGTAAAATAATCTTGTAATACGAGGATGTGTTTATTTCCATCATCCGTCGTATTCAAGGGTCCGAGCACGTCGATAGCCACTCGCTCCCACAGTGCACCAACAATCTTAATTTGAAATGGTGCGATATGGTGTTGGCCAACAGCACGTTTTTGGCATGGGATACATTTGGCAACCCATGCCTTGACACTATCGCAAATCCCGATCCAGTGGAATCTCAATTTGATATGGGCAACAGTTCTTTCCACGGCCAGATGCCGGGCGTTATCATGTAGTTGTTTCAATATAAGTTCACGATAACTTTCCGGGACTACCAAACGGTCATTAATATATAGAATGTTATTTATTAATTGACATTCTTCGAACCGTTGGTAATAATATTTTGCTGTGGTGGATAGAGGCGTTCCCGATTCCTTAGGAGGACGTACCCCCTCCTGAATCCATGCGTATATATTCTGTGTCTGCACGTCTGTTGTTTGGTGGTGTGCGATTTTGTCCGGATTCCACTCTGCACACCTCAATTCGGGGAACTCCGGAGATGGCTGTGTTGACTGTGTCATGGTGGCAGCCTCTTCATGTTCAGCTTCCATGCCATTTCTACTAAGGGCGTCGGCATTTCCATGCAATTTGCCGGGACAGTGAACAATGCTAAAGTTATAGGCCTGCAGGGATTCCTGCCATCTCGCTACCTGGCCCTCCGGCTTTTTAAAGTTCCTGAGCCACCGTAGTGAGGCATGGGCTGTACGGAGTGTAAAAGCGCACCCATACAGAAAGTTAATATACGTGACGAAAAGGACCGCCACCCTTGTTCTCGCTTGGTGGTTGCGTATCTTCTCTCCAGTTTATTCAGAGTACACAAACCATGACCCAATACCGGCTCTGTTCCGTCTTCAGTGACCTGAGATAGAACCGCACCGATAGAGAAAGCTGACGGGTCAGTGTCTAAGATGAAATCGAGGTTTGGATTAGGGTGAGCAAGAATCGGGGCAGTCGTCAAGAGTTCCTTCAGCGCCCTGAAGGAGCCTTCACACTCACTCGTCCACTCAAATGGTCGATCTTTCTCGGTGATCGTGTAGAGAGGTGACGCAATCTCGCTGAAATGTCGGATGTAACGGCGATAGTACTGGCATAGGCCAGGAAAACTCCATGTCTCCGTAACTGAAGAGGGCCAAGGCCACTCTGCTACTGCCTTAGTTTTTGATGACTGAGTAGCCACTCCATCACCGGATATGACGTGTTCCAGGAACTCAACGCTCTGTCTGAATAGATGACATTTCTTGGGTTTGAACTTCAAATTGGCCATGCGGAATCTTGATAGCACGGTGTCCAGATTGATTACAGTTTGCTCAAATGTGGGTCCAAAGACTATTACCTCATCGATGTAACAGAGACAGATTTCCCATTGCAGGGTGGTTAATACCTGCTCAATGAGTCCTTCAAAAGTTCTGGGAGTGTTGCACAACCCGTAGGGCATCTTGCGGAATTGGAAAAGGCCATCCCTACAAACGAATGTTGTCTTTTCCATGTCAGCCTCGTCCATGGCTACTTGCCAGTAACCACTAGCTAAGTCAAGGGTACAAAACCATTTGGCTCCGGACAAGGAATCCAAGGCCTGATCTATCCGTGGTAACGGATAAGCGTCCTTAACGCTAAGATCATTAAGGCGGCGGTAGTCGATGCAAAACCACAAGGTTCCATCCTTTTTGCCTGCTAGCACTATAGGGATAGCCCATGGAGATGCTGAAGGTTCAATAATACCCATCCGCAACATGTCGTTCACTTATTGGTGTGCTTCCGCTTCCTTATGAATGGGAAGATGTTGTACCAGTTGTTGTATGGGGCAATTATTGCCTGTATCGATGGAGTGTCATATGAGATTAGTCTCTCCGAGATCCATTTCTCCGGAGGAAAAACTATCGCAACATTTATGTAGTAGTTTCCGAATTTCTCATTTCTGTGATCGCAGTAATCCAACGGTGGCACGTAGATACAAATCGTGTAAATGTTCGGGTAACTCATCAGTCATTTGCAGTGGTGTGTCAGCAAGTGCAGGTGATTCCAATGAGATTCACTACCGTCTGTGGACGCGGGAGATGATGCTGGATGCGGTGGTGTTCTGCATACCACCAGAGGACACCGAGAACTATTGCCTTGGTGGCGGGACGTGGTGCTTGCAAAAACGTTGTTTCAGCGGAGGTGTTACAGCCTATTACTGCCGTTTTCAATAGGAAAGAAGGCTCGTTGTGTGCGGGAAAAGAGGGGGATGTCATTGTCTCGGATAGAGGAGGCAACGTAGGTACTGACACATGTGAATCCGTGCACTTTGGTGTCGGTGTGGAAGCTGATTTCGGTGGATGATGGTTGGTCACTGAACGTTGTTGTATAAAAGCCGCAGTTGAGCCGGGAGGTGGATATGGGCACCGAAGTGGCTCGCTGTGATTCGGTGCCCTAAGGAGTTTAACTGTTTCTCTGGTTGCGGTGTGCTGTGGTCTGGAGCAGGCATTGTAGAGGGAGGTCGGCTAGGACACTGCTCCCTCCAATGTCCTGGCTGACCGCATCCGAAACAGGTGTTTGGTGGCTGTGTGGTGCCGGTGGTGTTTGTTCTCCTAAACTGTGTGGTGGCGAGGTTGGTGCTGAGTGTTGTAACTAAATTGGTGAGTGCGGAGAATTGCTTGTTAATCTCATCTATACATTCTCTCATGTTGCCGTTGTTGTTGTTGTTTCGCTGGTTCCCGGGCACGGGGCCCTGTTGTAATTTCTTCTACGGGCACACCCCCTTCCTCCAGGCGCTTGATTTTGACTGGAATTCTGCACTTCTGTCGGTGGTGGTGTTTGTGTGGGCGGTGTCGATGAACTGGGGAGGGGGGGGGGCACTAGCAGGCGGGACGATAGCTGCACCCTCTATCTCGTTGATAGGATGGAGTTGGCGTTGGTTACTCTTCTCCCACTCCAGAAAGTTCTCTATGCGAATCGCGGTTGCCGTTAATTGGGCCAAACTCCCGTAGCCACCGAGAAATAGTTTTTCTTTCAGGGCGGATTCACCACTTAATGCATCGAAGAAAGTATCGAGATGCAAATGAATCACACCCTCCGTATTGGTGCTCGGATATGCGTGGGTAACTAGCCTCCTGATTCGGCTAGCTAACTCGGGAAGAGTTTCTCCCACGCGTCGTCGGAGATTTTAAAGTTGAAGACGACTGGTTTCTCCGAGGGCTATGTCGCCGAATCGCTCTGTCAGTGCTTGTTCCAATTGTGTGTAGGTGGGTGTGTAATCAGTTCCCAGATCCGCAAGAACTTGGAGGGCTTTTCCGGAAAGCTTTGCGGCGAGATATTCAACCATTTGACGATCGTTCCAGCGGTTAGTCCGACTTATGATTTCGAACTGTATCTTATAATTGGTCCAGTCATTCTCCCCACTAAACTCGGGAGGGAGGATGACTCTGCCAAGACGGCGGGAAGAATGCAGCGGCTGAAAACTGTGTGGTGTGGGTATCTGGGAAGTTGATGAATATGCTGAGGTTGGTCGTGGTGCAGGTGGCGGTGGTGTTGGTGTTTCCCGTCGATGGCGATGCCAGGGAGCCAGGACATGCGTACTCCAATTCAATGAGTCCGCCCTGTTTGTAGAGCCATAGTCCGGCATGGGTCTATGGACGGGAGGCAGATTATTGTGAAGATTGTGTGGTCATTCCTCCCGAGGTGAGGGCTGACGTTCCTCATATGGTGGTGGTGCAGTCGGCTGACGGTCGTGATGTGTTGCATGACTGATATACTGGCGAAATGGCGGTGCCGATTCCTCCCGATAATTCCGCTGTGTTCCCCTTGAGTATAGCAGTTCGCTAGAAGGGGGCGGTGCGGGAGGGTGTCTGTAGTGTGGATTATCACCTGGCCATACAGTTTCCGTAGATGACACGGGTGAACGATAGTAGTCTGAAGAGCTGTAGATATGCCCGTAATCGGGTCTTTGTTGGAGTCATCCACGATTCGGCCCTGTTGGTGTTGGCGTGTTGTGGACATCCGATATGGTTCTGAACTCTGTTCCCGCCTGTGAGGCATCTCGAATGGTGCCATCGCTAACAGGCGAAAACAGGTTATAGTGCGGGGTTGTTGATTGCGCTGAATTTCTGGCATAGTCGGTGAGTATATGTGCTGAGAATCCATCGTAGGATGCTAACTCTTGATCGATGGAGTCCTCGCTGAATGGAGATGGTATAGAACTGAGCTCACTATATGGTGTGGGCATGAGTTCACTGCATGTTATTATTGATGTTCTTCGAGCCCCACATCGGGCGCCACTTGTAGCTCACCGGGTAGTGTCGGGATATTCCGGTGTATCATGTCGACTCGCCACACCACAAGTGCATGACGAGTGATGATGCTGGTTAGCATCCAGTCTCGGGGTGAGGAACCTTGTACGAGACTGCCCTATGGGAAACAAAAACTGGCTCCTAAGGCCGGTGGAACTCAATCATTCTGGTAGGGCCGTGCGACCATCGTCGCAAACATTAAACACAACTGTCTCATCCCAAGAATTTGTGTCACCAGTATGCCTGTCCATAGCAATTTCGTGATCTATGGACTTACAAGATTTGATTTGGTGACCTAAAATATGTCTACAATGATTTTACCTAAACCATCATAAATATGCTAGATAATACTGCAGTAAGAGCATACGAAAATACGAGACATAGAGACAGGTAGATGAACTTTCAAACATGGGGCTCCCTGAGGTACCACACAGACTCGTAGGTCCGCAGAGCTATCCCCGCAAGGGAGGCTCCCGTACATGAGACGTAGCTAATTAACTTAATATAAGTTATTATAACTCTAAGCTGAAAGGAAGAAGGTTATCTCGGACGAAAAGCTATGTGCCTCATGCGGGCACTACTCATAGTGCTAGTTTGGGTGAGGAGTATTATCCTGGCATGGACCGTTGTCACTGAATCCTTGCGAGAGGCAAGTGCCTTGCGTGGGCCTCCATCTCGGGAAAGTGTCGCCACTGCTTAAAGTGGGAGAAGAAGAGTAGGCAAAAATGGGCTCACTCTAATATTTCAACCAAAAATGCTTGAGAAAGAACAGACCATACCTAGTGAGATTATGACTATAGGGATGCGTACTGTTTTACGTGAAGACAGGACGGGTGATTCCCGATGGATTCCCTCGTCACCGTCTTGTGTGATTCTTAGTATGCTGAATTAGTAGTTGCCGCTTTATTTATGCGGGCCTTCTGCTTTGCTTAATTAGTTTTTAGTTGTTTTATAAACAAGAATTATTTTAGGCCGCAACTGACTGATATCTACCTAGCTATTAGACACGGCTGTCACGGAGAACAGATGCCCTAAGACATCAATACTAAAGACAGCGCTCATACATGTTACCTAGCAAGATCTCCAAACTGGATAAGAATCCGGACATCCCGCCCCGTAACCACATAAAACGTTACAAGACATGGGTTACTTTTCACGAAAGCATTATTAGACCATTGTTCTATCGTTATGGTGGGGGTAAGAGAGACGACTACCCACCGTAAATGTCCTTCCCGCAAGGGTGTGGCAGATCTAAATATCGTGCCCAGACATTCTAACAGAATTTGGTGGGGATATGTATCTCGCCCGTCACCGGGCCCTATGGAACTAACCGTTTAACCTGTCGTTAGGTTTATATGCAAGTTGCCCTGTTTTGCACTGCGGTGCAGGAGGTTAGTTTAGTAAATAAAATAATAATTAATACATGTGTTCACAGTGCTTTCCTACATTGGCTTAAAGTGCTAACTACTAAGTATCCAAAGATACATGGGAGTGTGTGTGTGATACCGCACCCTGGCCATCACCGCTCAGAAACCCCAGCAGTTTCCCAGAGTCGGATCAGCCCATGGTGCGGATGGGGGCATCCAAACAATTAAGAAGCCACAAGGCTGAGTGGAACATGAAGAGAGACAAAAGTTATGGGTCTTACCGGAGTGCGGGCCTAGATTATCGCACTACCGGAAGAGAAGGGTATATTACAGGGTATGTAATGAAGAAAGAGTTTCTAATCATTTTGAACCTATCCTATTGAGCTGAATAGAAAAGGTTAGTCGGTAGCATGCCAGGCTAAACAGAGTTATAGCACGGACAGCGACCTCAGTGAAAAATTGTTGGTGGTGGGAGAAAGTGCTGCATATATAAGTGTTGCTGCATAGTGTTTCCTACCTGCACTGTAGTCCTATATTTTCTATGAATAAGCAAAACATATGAACGGATGGCCACTGGCCATATATATATATATATATATATATATATATATATACATAATCTAACCAGAACAATCAATACAGTATCAAATGATCAGGATATATATATCAGTACAGGTTAACCAACCTACTATAGTGCGTTAGCAACACATGGAGGAAAATGAGAATAACTATAAACAGATACAAAAATTATAACTAGCGGTCCTAAGACCGTTACGGTTCCTTTTAGTCATCGGGACCATTCTTACGAATACAATATAATTAACAAAACCTATATAGAGAAATAATTAACCTGTGATGTATAGTTACTTGAATACTTGGTAGTCATTCTTAAGTTAGGCTACCGTGTTACTGAAATTGACACATCAATCCGTAGTCGACGTGAGATGATGCGCTGGAAGCTGGAAAGTTCCCGCAGGTTGGTTCCCACAAGCTGTTTTCCGCAAACAAGGCTCCCGCAAGAACACTCATGGTGGGAGTATATCACTCAGTGCTGTAAGCCTAATAGAATGTCTAACGAGCAGTCAGCAAAAGATACGATAGTACTACCGTGGTGAAGAAAGTTCCCATACACCGATGGCATGGATGGAAGATGTAAACAACCCGATCACAAGCGGGGGTTGTCAGAGGCAAACGAAGATACAAAACAAATTTTAACGGTGCTGAGTACGTCAGCCAGCTCTGAAGACGCACCGGGCAAAGTTCACTTGCTGGGGTCAAAAGTTAGAAGAACCTACACGATATTAGTGTGGGAATGGTTGAAATACCACTTTTGGGTGTGGCCGGCAGGTCCGGCGAGTCATCCATCAAAGAACATCTGGCCTCTACATCTGTAGACTCACATATTCAGGCCTTAAAGGCCTCACTGCAATTTGTGTTCCGAGGTAGATATTGATATTCGTGAACAATAATCAGAAGTTCCAAATTACTCCCGTAAATGGGGAGTTACAAAATTGTTTTAGTGCGGTGGGTTGGCAACTGCTAGCCACGGGAGAGAAACCGTCAGAAAGCGAAGTTATATGCGTAATATCTGTCGCTCAATGGTAGCTAGTACAGGTCCAACCTGTTCGGCCCCTGGCCGAGGATGCTCTCGATCACTGGATCGCGTCTGCTTTTATACTCCTCGTGACGTCACAGGCGTCAATCCAACCAATCATCGTTCGAGAAACAGCCAATCAGCGCGTAGCTAATAATAGCGCAGCCGGATGTTCTAGAACATTCTAGAAGTTTTGCGTCCACGATGTTATGACGTCACGGAAAGATTTTGAAGATAATCAAGAAGGGTTTTCCGTGGATAACTCAGCCATTTCTCAACCGACTTTGAAATGATTTACAGATTTAAAAAGCCCATTGACTTCTGGTCTTGAGCAATGCCAGATTTAATGGGAACAGGCAATCAATAAGGATTACAGGGTACCATCTCGGTACACTAAGAGTGCCATCCTGTCTTGGTCATAATTACGCGCTCCATCAAAAACAGCGTCCCGGCGTGCGCATGCGCATCATGCGTTTTAACGAACTTAGTCGTTTTCGCCACGCTATCTCTCCCATAGGCCTATATACGCTTATGGCTCTACCTAGGGGGGCGTGTTCAGGAAACGAATCCAGGATGGGTGGCGCATACCCAGCTTAGCTGGTACGGCCGGTATACGACCGGTTGATCCGAACTACAATAACCACATGTATCAATATACCCACCAAGACACACTTTTTAATCCGTTTAAGATTAACAAATCCTACCAAAATATTATATCACACGATGATGTTGATAATGAAGAAATTCAAGATCTAACACCAGAATGTGACTATATTCTTCAAAAGAAATTTAATGATAATTTAATTACGAATGTAAATGAAACTTCATATTAATATCAGATCTCTTCTGAAGAATAACGATAAACTAGGCATGGTTCTGGATGCAAGCTCTCATTAATTTGATCTAATTGGTGTTACTGAGACGTGGCTGAAACCAGACTCTCCACTTAGCTTAATTGATAGACAGCACTATAACTTCTTTGAAAAGCATAGACCAGCACAACACACACCCACAAGGGGGTGGTGGTGTAGGCATCTATGTAAAGGATACCATTCAATATACTATAAGAGAAGATCTGTGCATGATGGAAGCCGATATAGAAGGCCTTTTTATTGAAATACCCAGGAGTAAATCAAAAAGCAAAATTGTTGGTGTTATTTATAGAGCCCCAGGAACAGATAATGATAATTTCATCAAAGCTTTCGATAACATTTTGCAAACTATCCAAAAGTAAAATAAGATAGGACACATTATGGGAGATTTCAACCTTGATCTACTAAAACAAAACTGCTTTTATACACAAAACCTACTAAACATAATTGGCTCATATGACTTCTATCCACTCATAACAAAACCGACTAGAATTACAGAAACAACTGCGACCATCATTGACAGTATCTTCACAATTACCATTGTTGAATGGAAAACTCAATTAGGTATTGTTGCAGACCTGTCTGATCACTTGCCTATTTACTACCTGGAAAAACAGAAGTTAAACAAAAATCATTTATAAAAGAAAATCTAATGTGTAGGGACTTTGGAATAGAAAATATTGACAAATTTAAGAACCCTATGTCTGCTATAAACTGGAACTGCATTCTTGATTGTCAGTCATGTGAAGATGCCTACAACACATTCCATACTGTGCACAGATGTATATGATCGCGCCTTTCCACTAAAAACAGCTAAACAATTTAAACGAAACCCGACTAAACCATGGATAACTAGGGGATTGATAGCTGCTTGTCATAAGAAAAACACACTGTACTTAACATTTATCAAGCACCCTACAAAGTACAATGAATCTCAATATAAAAAATATCGCAACAGACTAAACCAAGTAATCCGGAGAGCCAAAATCAATCATTACCATAATAAATTCATCAATCAGAAAGACAATATCAAAGAAACGTGGAAGTTAATAAAGCCTATACTGAATAAACAAAACAAGAAATCAGAGACATCAAGATTTATATATATTGACAAAGTTTTAACCGACAACCAAGATATAGCAAATAAATTAAATAAATATTTTATCAACATTGGACCCAGCCTATCGGAAAAAAATTAGGAATACCTCTAATACAAATATAGAAGATTATCTGACAGGCAGCTATCAATCCTCAGTTTTCTAAATCCTACTAACACAGATGAAATATAAAAAATCTTAATGCAAATACACCTGAACAAAAGTGCAGGCATTGATAATTTTAAATGGAACATTTTTAAAAACTGTCTCTCACAAATATTAATCCCACTGAACCACATTTGTAATCTTTCCCTGGTGCAGGGTATATTCCCATTTCGACTAAAAGTAGCATGGGTGCCACCAATATATAAAGCCAAGGACTCTTCTGACTTCACTAATTACTGGCCCGTCTCAGTACTTCCACTATTTTCTGAACTTCTAGAAAGACTTTTCTACAATAGACTGATAAATTTCTTAAATAAATAGTCTATTCTCTATAAAGCACGATATGGTTTTAGACAAAACCACTCCACAATGCTGGCTCTGATAGATATGTTGAAAAAAATAACAAATTCTCTAGAAAACAAAGAACATATTCTTGGCATATTTCTTGATCTTTCTAAGGTTTTTGACACAATTGATCATAAGATTCTAATAAAAAAACTATTTTATTGTGGAGTGAGAGGAATTGCCCTAAATTGGATAACAATTTATTTATCAAACAGAGTACAGTGCGTACAATAAAATTGAGCTTGCTCTAGCAATGAAAACCTAGTCTGTGGTGTCCCGCAGGGATCAATACTTGGACCTCTCCTGTTTTTAATATATATGAATGATTTACCCAATGTTTGTCAGCACCTTTCATTAATGCTGTTTGCAGATGACACCAATGCTTCTTGCCACAACAAGAACATAGAAACACTATATAAAAATGTAAATGAAGAAATGGAAAAAGTAACAAATTGGTTTAAAGTAAATAAATTATCACTGAATTTCGGGAAAACTAATTACATGCTCTTTACAAAATCAAGAAAACTAAAGAAAAATGACTTGCCAAAATTGTACATTGATAATCAGTAAATACAGGAGGCTGAGTTTGCTCAATTCTTAGGTGTCTACCTGGATAAAGATCTAACCTGGGAGAAACATATAGAGATTGTAACATCTAAAGTGGCAAGAAACATTGGGATCATGCGACGACTTAAGTCATACTTACCACCTAACATACTAAAACACTATACTGTGCGTTAATACTCCCACAAATTACTTATTGCAACACTATTTGGACTAATACATATAAAACCAGGCTGGCAAAACTAAAATCACTTCAAAAGCAAGCCATTAAACTTTTTGCACAAACAGGAGAGGCCCAAAATGTTTACAAGACAGAAAATTTATTAAAACTAGAAGACATTGGTAATCTCCAATTATATACAATAACAAAAGATTTTTTCAAAGGTAATCGACCAAATTCACTGTCTTCTCTCTTTAACCTAAACACTGAAATACACTCATACAACGCCAGATCTAGACACAACTTTCACACAGAATAGAATAGAATGGAAATCTCAAAACAAAAACCATCCATTCAAGCTACAAAACTCTGGAATAACACAGACACGAACACACGTACACAGATTATTAGTCAAAATTCCTACAAACATATTATTAAACAAATGTTCATTAATAAGTACTAAATCGAGTAATTGGACCTCACTCATACATTAGTTACTGCACCTTGATGCGCCTGGACACCACAGCAATTACCAGCAATTCATCATGAAGAACCACCTGTTAACAATATTGATATTACTGCTCTTGCCTTGCCTCTACACTCCGATTTGACATATCATCTACATAAAATAAAAGGAGCTGCTGAATATTCTGGACGTAGTGGAATTTGTGGGAGAATTTTCTGTATAAGGCAGCAATGTCTTCTATTCCAAATGTGTGCAGAAGATTACTTACGTCATAACCAAAACAGTTTGTTGCTAGAATCATGTTATGTTGGCCATTGTTATCTTTACTGTATCATTAACCATATTGAATTTAATTTACTATATTTTATGTGAATGTCTGGCTCCTGGGTCTTACAGACAACACATCGCAAGGGTCATAGCTCCTCTTGCTGGATGTTTTGAAGAGGACTTGATCGGGGGATGTGGGTGGCTAAGCCACCAACAACTCTCGGTCGGGTGGCTTTTCTGAATATTCAGCGAGTGTGCAGCTTCTGTGATAAAATCTGAGTCAAATTGGACCAACACTCCTCAAGATATGCACAGCTCCAGAACTTGATCATATCTAAGAGCTCTAAGAAACCCAGTCATGACAGATACACTAAGAAATAGACTCGCACACAGATTCGCATGGTCACATTTACTCTCTTTCCTCTAGGGAAAGAAGGTGATAGACAATAATAATAATAATAATAATAATAATAATAATAATAATAATAATAATAATAATAGAAATAGGATGAACTCCAGCCCTCACCCCCCCCCCACCCACCGCCCTTCATCCCCTAGCCCATTCCAATGAGTGAAATATGTTACCCACAGTATGAAAAACAACCAAAATCAAGTGAACCATGTTTGTCAAATGTCTTGTCTTCTTTTTTCCTCTCCTTTTTATGTCAAATCCTATATTATTTTTCTGTGGTTATGTATAATATAATGTCATAATGCCTTATGTCTACTTATGTCAAATCATGTGTAATTTGTATGTTATTCTATGTAAGGGATTCACAAGCTAATAGGCACAGCCCCCAGTGGACTCCCTGTCATCATATTTGTAATTTGTAATATTTACCAAGAGAATAAAATCAAATCAAAAAAAAAATCAAATCAAATCAAGTAGTAGTAGTAGTAGTAGTAGTAGTAGTAGTAGTAGTAGTAGTAGTAGTAGTAGTAGTAGTTATTGTAGTGATGATGTTACAATACATTTATGCTTTTGGTTGACTTTGATTATACAGCACCTCTCGAAAATAACCAACTCATCTCCACTGTAAAATAAAAACGTTCTGTTGAATGTGTTGGATATAATTGAATTGGAAGTTACTGTTGCCTTAGACAGCAATGTCTTCCAATTGTAGCTCGCCGGGGTATGCGCTGGTCCGCTATGTCACTCTGCTCCGTTGCACCACAAATGCATGATGTGCAAGAGGGCTGGTTAGCTGCGGTTCTCGGGGTTGCGGATCCCATATCGCGTCTCTCCGGAAAGTACAAATACCAGCTTCTAGAGCCGGCGGAACACTGATGTTCCAGTGGGGCCATGCGACCATTGCCACTGAGATTGAACCACACGGTCTGATCCTGATTGTTCGTGTCACCGGTATGTCGGTCCATTCTAATTTAGAGTAACGAACAAGATGTTAATAGTTAAACAGTCTCAAATTTATATACTATACAAACAATATCACTCGTTTGACAGTAATGTGCACAATAATATAAAACATAGAGCCATCCGGTGTTCTTTGCACGTGGTTTCGCCGAAGGTACCACACAGATCCTTGAATCCGCAGAGGTATTCCCACAAGAGAGTACCGCAACGAAGTCACTTGGTAGTTTAACATAAACTAATATACCCCTAGCACACACAAAGAAAATATTGTTGTTGCGAAAGGAAAGTGTCTCACGCGGGCCTCAATTACAGGAAAATGCCTTTAATGCCGAAGCGGAGGAAAAGAGCTGGCAAAAAGGGCCACGCTTTTTATTCAAACAGAAAATGCTTGGTGCTGAAAATCCTAGTGAAGCCATAATTAATGTGATTCACACTGGTTCACGTGAAGACAGGGCGAACGATTTCTGAGGCATTCCCAGGTCACCGTCTTATGTAGTTCCAAAGTTACTGCATTGGTGTTGCCGCTTTATTTATGCGGGCCTTCTGCTACATTCTAACCTACTAATTAGTTATTAGAAACGAATACAAGCTTTGGCCGCAAGTGTCAGGGATTCCTACCTAACCTTAGATACATTTATCCAATGGTCGCCCTGCATAGCATCTACCGCCAAAGGATAGCGTGCGTAAATGTTACGAATCAGCTAATAATCCAGTTGCCCTGTCCCGCAACCACATATAACATCACCAGGACAAAGGTTACAGTTTACACAAGCAAGTTTAGATAGTGCCATGTCCATCGCGAGTGGCCTTCCTGTGAGGGCGTGGCGGATTCCAAGATCTCACCCAGACACTCCAACGAGTTGGATGGAGATCCACATCTCGTCTGTCACCACGTCCTATGGATTTAACATTTGACCTGTCACTAGGGTTAAGTTTCAGAATGCCCAGAATTGTGCTGCGGACTGGTGTCTAACTAACTAACTCACACATTAAACTATGTGTTTTCGCTGGTGGATCGTGGAAAGAGACAATAGCTCAATATATACTAGAGGCCCTAAAGGTAATTGGCCAATTATACACCACCTTGCCAGTGCGTGGGGCTACATTACCGCAACAACGAGAAAAGAGTGTCCAAAAACTTGTATCGCAGAAAGTCGAGACTTGCTTAGCGGCGCGGGTGAACTGAAATCCGATTGGTAATGCAGTGATGATGGAATCACCGTAGGTCAGCAATTGCACACGTGTAGTCTGCACATGTCCAGCAGTCCTCCTGACGGGTCGGCTTTCACGCTGGTGCTCCTGATTCTCGATTTTTCACCCCTTTTATACTACTCGTGACGTCAGAGGTAGGTGTCTCAGCCAATCAGCGTCCGAGCAGTAGCCACTCAGCGTGCAGCTGGAAGCTGTGACGTAGCTATCACGCGCACAGTACATTCTTTATCTATTTAATGCATACACACGATTCCGACGTCAAAAGCAATATTTTGAAAATAATTTAACGGGAGTTTCGCGGATAACTCAGCCATTTCTGGTCCGATTTTAAAATAGTAATACGTTCTGTAATCCCCGTTTTATTCCGGTCCTGATCGGTACCAAGACCAACGAGAATGGTATAGTTCAAGAAAAGCACAAGTATCAACTCGGTACACTATAGGCATGCACTCAATTCTGATACGTGTTGTCTGATTTTTTGATTTGATTTGAATTTATTCTCTTGGTAAATATAACAAATTACAAATATGATAACAGGGAGTCCACTGGATGCTGTGCCTATTAGCTTGTGAACCCCTGACATAGAATAACATACAAATTACACATGATTTGACATAAGTAGACATAAGGCGGTGACAATATATTATACATAACTACAGACAAATAATATAGGATTTGACATAAAAAAAGAAGAGAAAAAAAAGACAAGACATTTGACAAACATGGTTCACTTGTTTTGATTGTTTTTCATACTGTGGGTAACATATTTCACTCATTGGAATGCGCTAGGGGATGAAGGGTGTGGGTAGGGTGGGGGTTCATCCTGTTTCTATTATTATTATTATTATTATTATTATTATTATTATTATTATTATTATTATTATTATTATTATTAGTGTCTATCACCTTTCTCTAGAGGAAAGAGCGTAAATGTGACCATGTGAATCTGTGTGCGAGTCTATTTCTTAGTATGCCTGTCATGGCTGGGTTTCTTAGAGCTCTTAGATATGATCAAGTCCTGGATCTGTGTATATCTTGAGAAGTGCTGGTCCAATTTGACTCAGATTTTAACACAGAAGCTGCACACTCGCTGAATATTCAGAAAAGCCACCCGACCGAGAGTTGTTGGTGGCTTAGCCACCCACATCCCCCGTCAAATCATCTTCAAAACATCCAGCAAGAGGAGCTATGACCCTTGCGATGTGTTGTCTGTAAGACCCAGGAGCCAGACATTCACGTAAAATATAATATAATAAAATAAATTAAATTAAATATGATTATGGTTAATGATACAGTAAAGATAACAATGGGCAACATGATTCTAGCAACAAACTGTTTTGGTTATGACGTAAGTAATCTTCTGCACACATTTGGAATAGAAGACATTGCTGCCTTATGCAGAAAATTCTCCCACAAATTCCACTAGGTCCAGAATATTCAGCAGTACCTTTTATTTTATGTAGACGATATGTTAAACCGGAGTGTCAGGGAAGCTCTGACGTGCGCGCATGTGCACCACGCATTCTAACGGCCGTTTTTAACGAAAACCTCTCATAGGGCTTATATACGCGCACTATCCTACTCAGAGGGGCGTGCTTGGAGAGAATCCGAGGTGGCCATTTCGCACCAAGCTTAGCTGGGAGAGCCGGTACCTGTCTGGTCGATCCGTGCTACACCAATCCACCTACATTTAAATTACACAGGAGAGCATTTCTCACATTGATTTTTAAATTATTCTAACAACAAGGTACTGAGATTTTTTGGAGGTATGTCAGGTCATCCCCGAGCTGTACTGTATTTGTGCAGTTGATAAGATAGTTACAGGATACTGGCTAGTGAGGAGCAGCCATGGGCAAAGGTGGGGAGGGAGGGGGTTGTGGTGGAGGGGGGGGGGGCACGGTGCTCATTCTCCTGCTCATCCAGTAGCTTGGTGTTATGGTGCCTGAAAAAGATTAATAGTTGTTGGCAGTTGGAAACATCCATTCATAGTGGGTGGATTGAAGTGGGTAGGTGGTAGTAGTAGTAGTAGTAGTAGTAGTAGTAGTAGTAGTAGTAGTAGTAGTAGTAGTAGTAGTAGTAGTAGTAGTAGTAGTAGTACTAATATGTGTTAATTAAGTGATCATTTATTGTTTTCTTGAATGATTTTGTTGTCAGTATTTTGCCACTGGTTTCCTTTTCAGTGTTATTCCATAATTGAGTGGCTGTAATTGATATTCTATGTTTTCCCATGTCTGTGCATGTGTATTTCTCATGTAGTTTGTGTCTGCTTCTAGTATTATGATGGTGGATGTTAATATTGTTAATAAAGAAGGGGGCTATGGATTTGGGTAGGGTGTTATGATGGAAATTTTTCACAATAGGTACCATTTGGGATTTACCTATGTGTCAGTAAGCTTGAGTGGGTTTTCTTCTTTAAACATATCTTGGCCATCTTCTGGCTGAGAAAATAATTTAATGCTCTTTTTTTGGAGGCTTTGAATTTTAGATATTTTGTTTTTGTAGGTGTTAGTCCAAACAGCATTGCCGTATGTGAGGTGCGGAAAGATTAAGGTGCTGTACAGTCTTTTGACCATGTCATGTGTCATATATGGTTTTAATCTTTGGATGACACCTATTCCTCTTGCTACTTTCGCAGTAACTGTCTCAATTTGTTTGGCCCAGGTCAGACTTTTATCTAAATATACCCCTAGAATATTTGCGTATGGGCCACTTCTTTTTTGTTGATATAAATTTTCGGAATATCTTTATTTATATGTTCTCTAGATTTTGAAAATAATATATAGTTTGTTTATCCACATTTAATGACAGCTTATTTCACGAACACCAGTTAGTGATTTCTTCCATTTCCACATCTACGTTTTTGTATAAAGTAATTATAACTTCGTCAAAGCAAAAAGCATTGGTGTCATCAGCGAACAGTATTAGTGACATATATTGGGCAGATCATTCATATACAAGAGGAACAGCAGAGGGCCAAGAATGGATCCCAGAGGAACACCGCAAGTTAGTCTCCTATTTTCAGATCAGGTTGAATTAAATTGCATGCATTGTGTTCTCTCATTTAGGTAGCTTTGAAACCAGTTGAGTGCACTTCCTCGGATTTCAAAGTAGGCAAGTTTTTCTAGTAAAGTAAAGTGGTTAATCCTGTCAAAAGCTTTCGAAAGGTCCAAGAAAATGGCTATTATGTGTTTTTTCTTTTCAATTGGATCAATTATGTTTTCTGTCATTTCAATTAGTGCTAGCATTGTTGAATGTTTTTCTTGAAACCCGTGTTGTGATGTATACAGGATTGATTATTTGGTCCAACTTGACAAGAGACCGGCCTCTGGAACTGGTGGAACGATCACATTCCAGTTGGGCCAGGCAAGCATTCCCACCAACGGCGAACACTACCGTGTCGTCCCAACTATTTGTGTAGCCGGAGTGTCGCTGAATTCTAGTGTGGTCGTAATCGGAATTTATACCCAAGAGATTCCTTAGGAGGGCCATGCGTGTCATGTGCTGACCCTAGAGAGAGATATGCGGATAAGGACGCACTGTAGTAGGGGTGGCGTGCCTTTTATTATATAGACAGGTGTTTACTGGGACAGTAATGTTAATCTCGTCACTTTGTACATATCCTACCATTATATGAGGGAGGCAGCGGCGGGAGAGGTAAGTCCTGCACATACGTATATATGTAAATTAATGATGCGTTAAGTGTAGAACTTAGTCGGAGCCATGCTATTTGGGCGGGCCTTCAAAAGGAGCTAGACTAACATTTAGTTATTATGTCCAGTCAGAGAAGGTTTATGCCACAGACAGCCAATGCCTACTTAACTTTTGACAAAGTTCGCCTTCCTGGCACATTTACTCGAGTGTAGCCTCCATGGGTATGCGTTGCTCCATATTCTCCTGATGATGCTGCTCGTTAGCTAGTCTCGGGGATTGGGAGTGGAAGCCGTGCATCTCTGGTGTCCAAAACGGCCGATCTTCAGGGTTGGTGGAATGATCATATTCCAGTGGGGCCCATTGCCATGCAAATTAAAGATCACCGTCTCATCCCAGCTGTTCGTATTGTCAGTATGTCTATTCATCATTCCATGGGTGATTGGTAATGAGACGATTTCCCAAAATGAGAGCTAAACAATGATACTCGTTTGCTACTTTATTACAAAAGGGTGTACATAGAAACAAAAATGGTGTTGCGGTTACGTATCTCACCAGAGGTACTACGACCTATTCATATATTTAGTGTATCGTGGAAGGTATCCCTGTGTGTGTGCGCGCGTGCGTGCGTGCGTGCGTGCGTACGTACGTGCGTGCGTGCGTGCGTGCGTGCGTGCGTGCGTGCATGCGTGTGAGAGAGAGAGAGAGAGAGAGAGAGAGAGAGAGAGAGAGAGAGAGAGAGTCCTAGCGCCGTCACTCAGTTGGTTTAATATAAACTACATCTGCCTCAGGCCAGCCAAATATTATTTGTTTGTGAGAGGCAAGTCCCTTGCGCAGGCCTCCATCATGGGAAATTGCCTAAAACGCCGAAGCGGAGGAGGAGATGCAAAAAAAAAGGTGGCTCTCTTACTTGAACAATGCTAAAACATGAGAAAATTAATCAACCTAGTGTAGTTATCCATTGTTGGGATGCACGCTGTTTTACGTGAAGATGATTTCCAAAGAATTCAACACCGTCATCGTATGTGTGTTAAAGATATTGCATTAGTCGGTGCTGCTTTATTTGTGCAGGCCTTCATGGTGGGCCTAGACTAACATTTTGATATTCGGTCCAAACATATATAGCTTTTAGGTGGCTTAGTCCTACTTAACTTTAACGATAAATCCTCCCTCGATGCCCATCTCGGGTACCGCCATGGAGCATCTCCCCTCAGACAGACAGCATGCAAACGTGTCGCCTGGTGGTAGTTTCAGAACCGTAAAGCAATCCCTCTGCATACCGCAGCACGACCACAAATAACAAGACAAGTCACATTACAAAAGCGTTTGGAAAGCAGTTTTATCTAGTTGCGGTAGGGAGGAAGAAATAGATATCCAACTATGGCGACCTTCCCAGATGGCGTGGTGGGCTCGAAGGCCACACTCAGTAACTGTTTGAGTTAAATGGCGTTCTGTGTCTTTATCCGTCACCTAATGTTTCGAGTGCAGACCATGTGAGATCCGCACTCTGGAGCTACTGTTTACCAGTTTTAGTTTAAAGAAAGTTGCCCAAAAGAACACACTGCTGGGACAAGCTATGATCATCATATTTTCGCAGTGATTCCTACTTTGGCAAAAAAAGGCTTAGCTAACAAGTATCCGACTATATGGAGGGGAGTGTGCGGTCATGGACACAGATTCTGACCATCAAGAAACCCCAGTAGTTTCTTAAATCAGCCCTAACCAACGTGTCGGAGGGAATCCAGACAATTAATAGGTCAGATGGCCAGAGAATCGTAGAGAGAGAAGCTACTCATGTATTAATTTAGGAGGCCTTAAAGTAAGTGGCCAATTATGGAAATTGCTGGTGCGCGTGCATGGCTGAGCCGCAGTACCTGGAGAAAGAGCTTTACAAAAACAAGTCTCCTTTGGTGAGTAGTTGTCCCTAGCTAGTATTAAACCTATCCGATCGAGCTATCATAGTTAGGTTTGGCGGGCGCATGTCATGTTCGCTAGTGAGAGACCATAGTAAAAAATTGTTGCTGTAGTGGAGAAACAAGGTGATGCGTATGTTGTTGGTGTATAGTGTAACCTAAGTGAACTGCAGTCCAAGTATTTTTACGAGTTTTTACTATAAGTAACTAAGAAAAACAGTAACCTAAATGGCAGATTGCCTTATTACAATTCTATACAAAACAGTGAAAATAGTGAGGTCGCATCCGACCTTGCGCTGCTTATTGGTCATCAGCACCGTTAGAGGCGTGAATACTTATGTACAGTAAAATAGTATTGGCGGTCACATCTGACCTTGCAGTGCATATTAGTCATCAGCACCATTAGAAATGTGAATATTTATATACTGAAAAATGACAACAGAGGTCGCATCCGACTGTGCAATACCTATTAGTCATCAGTACTCTAAACTGGTACAATAACAAAAGTAGATGTAATTAGTATTTAACTTATTTTAACATTTAACAAATGGTCTATCTTTTTCGATGATTTGGAATAATGGTTATGCTATTTCCCTAATGTGACGAATGTACCGACGATAGTACTGGCAGAGGCCCAGGAACCTCCTTGTCTTGGTCACCATGGTAGGAGCCTTCCATTCTGCCACTGGACGAGTTTTTGTAGGTTGGGTGGCCACTCCATCAGCGGATATGACATGGCCCAGAAACTCGACATTCTTTCTAAAGAGATGTCATTTCTTGGGTTTGAGCTTTAAATTTGTCCTTTTAAAATGAATAAGCACTCTATCAATGTTAGATAGGTTTTGCTCAAATGAAGGGCCAAAGAAACTTACGTCGTCTATGTAGCATAAACAGATTTCCCATTGCAGGGTAGTTAGTACCTGTTCAATGAGTTGCTCAAATGGTCCATGGGCGTTACACAAGTCGTAAGGCATTTTGTGGAACTGGAACAGGCCACATCTGCAAACAAATGCAGTTTTATCATGCTCTGTCTCATCCATGGCTACTTGCCAATAGCCACTCGCAAGGTCTAGAGTACAGAACCATTTGGCTCCAGATAACGAATCTAATGCCTGACCTATTCAGGGTAAGAGGTATGCGTCTTTGATGTTTAGATCATTAAGACGGTGGTAGTCGATACAAAACTGCAGAAATCTGTCTTTCTTGCCCGCAAGGCCTATGGGACTGGCCCAGGGAGATGTAGAGGGTTCTATTATGCCTGCTCTTAACATATCGCTTACTTGATGATGTGCTTCTGTTTCTTTGTGTATGGGAAGACGATGTACCGGCTGTCGGACCAGTCAATTGTTACTGGTATCAATCGAGTGACGGACCAGATGTGTTTCCCCATGGTCCATGTCGTCTGTGGAAAAACTATCCCAGTATTTATATAATATATGTGGTACATCACGTTTTTGAGAGCGGGTTAATCCAACTGTGGCACGCAAATATAAATCATGTAAATGCTGTGGTAAATTGTCATACGATGTTGCAGTCGGTGCGGGTGTGGTGTGAGGTGTTTCCACCGAAATCAAGTCCACCAGACGGCCACATCGTATGCCTGGAACAAGCGTGATGGGATCAGCTGTGCTGTTGAACACTGGGTATGGTATTCAGTCCTTCTCCGTGGTGTCGACTATCATTCAGGGACTAACACATTTCGAGGCTAATGGGATCGGCTTCCAACATTGCAGTGTGTGTGCGTGCGTGCGTGCGTGCGTGCGTGCGTGCGTGCGTGCGTGCGTGCGTGCGTGCGTGCGTGCGTGCGTGCGTGCGTGCGTGCGTGCGTGCGTGTTATTTCCTAACTGCGGTGCGGTGGTCCATGGATTTCCTTCTGCCAACGCTCAACTGTGGCTATAGAGGCCAATATCAATGCCCAGGTGTCGTACAATGATGATTCAGGTTCAGGGGGTATGCAGCTACTATGAATGTCTAATTCCTGTTATTTGCAGTGTATTACAGCTTCACTGGCGCTGAGCAAATCTAACAGAGCATCGTTTTTGATAGACGCAACCACAACTAATTGAATGAATTGCAATTCCTATATCTGTATCACGATGTTTATAGTACCAGCCACTGGAATGTCAGCACCAGTGGCTTTCTGCAGAAGTATGTTTGTAGGTTTAAGGGGTGGTTGTTTATGAAAAGGAATGCTCGCATATAAACGCTGGTTGAAAACGGTGATGGAAGCCCCAGTGTCCACAGTAGCACTAGTGGAAATGCCGCCAAATAAACAGGCACACTTGAATATTACTTTCTTGTGTGCCCATGGAAGAGTTTCCAGTATCGTTCTCCGGTTATCTTCCTGCGGTGTGGTGGAGTCTTCCATGTAGATTGTTGCTTGCTTTCCCAGGGCTTCCGCGAGCGTTGTGGGTGTCTGAGTGTAAAAGGGACCAACCTGTCATTGGTTCTGCTTATTCTATATAGGTGACGACGGTGTGGGGACTAGTAACGGTGCTGGATCATTTGTTGGAGAGTTGTGGTGTGTAATGGTACAGCCAGCTGGTAGGATAGGACTGGCGGTATGATTGCAATGTGCAACGTGCAACCTGCGCCATCCACTTAGAACAATGCATCATCACATGCTTAGTAGAAGCACAGATGAAACAGTGCCTATTCCATTGCTTGTCCTTATACTTTAGTTGCTGTCTTTTTCGGATCCAGGACAAGGAATGGTACGAGCTATCTATATCACTACCACTGGTGAGGGATGCCGTACGTGATGGTGATGAGAGCTGTGGATTACATACCACTAAAGGACGCCGGGTGTTAGACGTCATAGTGGCTGGACGTGTTGCCTCTATAGACATTGTTTCGGAGGAGGTGTTATAACCTGTTACTGCCGTCTTATATAAGAAAGAGGGTTTGGTGGATGCACTTTGCGTATGGACATAGTTTGTCATAGGGGGAGTTGATATCGGTGCCGTCATGTGTGGCATTAGCAGTTGTGAAACCGTAGTTGTTGTGGTTTGATGTGGTGGGGGCGAAGTGTGTTTAGGTTTTGTTTTTTGTGGTTGTTGACCGAGGGTCACTGTTGAGCCGGTTTTAGGAGGCTGGCACTGAACTGATTCCCTTCTCAGTGCCCTTTCTAATTTAATGGACGCTCCATCTGTGGTTTGTTCTGGTCTGCAAGGGGAGTTGCAGAAGGAGGGCGATTCGGACAGCGCCCTTTCTTTCCAGTGCCCTAGTTGGCCACATCCAAATCACACATTTGGTTGTGGAGGGTGTTGCGTGGGGTTGTGTGCGGAAGGTCAGGTAGTATTTTGTGCAGCGACTGTTGTTGATAAAGTTGTTGATTGGTTAGGGATACGATCTGTTTAATGATCTCCTCTAACTGTTCATGAGTGTTTGGCTAGTTGCGGTTGTTGTGCTGGTTCCCCCATCCTGGGGCATTGTTATGGCCTCCCCGGTGGGACTGGTCACGGCCTCTGCATCGTTGTGCATTGTGCTTTGGGTGTGATGTATTTTGCTGTTGATCAGTTTCTGGTGTTATAACTGACGCGGTTGCAGTGTCTGTGGTGGTTACTATGTTGGTGTCGTTCACCTCATTTATAGGATGTGTTTGACGCCTTCATTCTTTTCTCTCTCTAGAAAGTTTCCCACGTGGACTGCCATAGCAGTTAGTATCTGTCAGCTCCCGTGCTTTAATAGAAAGAGTTTCTCTTTGCGGGCTGGTTCGCCACTCATGGCATCAATGAATCTATCTAGTTGCAAATGAGTAACCCCTTCGTGTTGGTACTAGGGTATGCTCATGCAACTAAGCATCTGCTATGGCTGGCTAACTCAAGGAGGGTTTCATATGCACATCACCGTAAGTTCTTTAACTGCAGCTGGCTGGTTTCCCCCAGGGCCGTATCACCGAATTGTTCAGACAGGGCGTTCTCCAGTATGCTATATGTCGGCGTCATTTCTAACCCTAAATCTGCTAAGTCTTCTAACGCCTTTCCTGATAATTTTGGGCCAGATATTCTCCATATTTGCTGATATGTTTGTTCAACTAATTATCTCGAACTGGCACCTTTAATTGGCCCAGTCGCCTTCCCTACTATATTCGGGTGGAAGAATGACTCGGCCCGTGCCATGGTAGGGAGTAATAGGTGCAAATCCAGGTGGTGGTGCCGGAGCAATTGGAGTGAATGCAGCAGAGGGCCACGAATCATACTCATGCGATTGATGGGTGTGGTGTCTGTCAAACCGCAGGTTCAGGTGGTGCCGTACTGGTGACAGTCCAGGGGGCTCACATCATGGAACCTCCTGTGGGTGTTATCGTTCAGTATAGTAGGGCGGTACCATGAATTCTGCAGGCTGCTTGATTGGTATAGGGTGGTGAAGATGTTCTTCCGGTGCTTGGTCTGTTGGTCTTTGCGGACTTAAGTGGCGTTTTGTAGGGCGTCCTCCATATTGCGGTGGTACCGGAGAAAGACACGGGCGATTGGTGGGGTGTGCGCGTGTGTATTGTCTAGTGACTATTGGTGGTTTGGGCTCTGCTCCAAAGTTGTTACCGCAGTGTTTGGGTATTTTGCTGCAATATAGGAGATGGTGTTTGTTGAGGAGACGCAGGCCTATGTGGCTGCACATATTGCCACTTTTCACCTGTGGATGCATAAGGTGGGCACATTGGGTGTTAAGTCGGTGATGCCCCTGCAGGGGACTCGGCTGATGATGTTCATTATCCGGCAGTGGTGAATATTGCCTATCACGCTTGTCTGACAGTGTAATATACAGAATATCCACCTGTGAAGCATTGATAAATGGTACCTTATTTATTGGCGAATATTCCTGTCTGATGGGTGCTAATGATCCTAAACCGGGGAGTTATGGGTAGTTATTGGTACGCATTTCCACTCCTCTATCATCCAGATACTCCATCTCTTGATCTGGGGTCTATGTATTGAAGTAGAATTGATCCCCCACATCAGGCACCACTTGTAGCCTCCAGGGGTACGTTTTGCCCCATGTTATCCTGATGGATAACATGGATATATATCCTGATGATGCTGCTGGTTAACTAGTCTCAGGGATTGGGAGTGGATGCCGCGCATCTCTGGTGTCCACAAAGATCGACATCCAGAGTCGGTGGAATGATCACGTGGAAATTAAACATCACTGTTTCATCCCGGCTGTTCGTATTGCCAGTATGTATATTCGTCATTCCATGGGTGATTGGTAATGCGACGATTTTCCAAAAAGAGAGCTAAACAATGATACTCATTTGCTACTTTATTACAAAAGGGTGTACATAGAAACAAAAATGGTGTTGCGGTTCCGTATCTCACCAGAGGTACTACGATCTATCCATATATTTGGTGTATCGTGGAAGGTATCCCTAATGTGTGTGTGTGTGTGTGTGTGTGTGTGTGTGTGTGTGTGTGTGTGTGTGTGTGTGTGTGTGTGTGTGTGTGTGTGTGTGTGTGTGTGTGTGTGTGTGTGTGTGTGTGTGTGTGTGTGTGTGTGTGTGTGTGTGTGTGTGTGTGTGTGTGTGTGTGTGTGTGTGTGTGTGTGTGTGTGTGTGTGTGTGTGTGTGTGTGTGTGTGTGTGTGTGTGTGTGTGTGTGTGTGTGTGTGTGTGTGTGTGTGTGTGTGTGTGTGTGTGTGTGTGTGTGTGTGTGTGTGTGTGTGTGTGTGTGTGTGTGTGTGTGTGTGTGTGTGTGTGTGTGTGTGTGTGTGTGTGTGTGTGTGTGTGTGTGTGTGTGTGTGTGTGTGTGTGTGTGTGTGTGTGTGTGTGTGTGTGTGTGTGTGTGTGTGTGTGTGTGTGTGTGTGTGTGTGTGTGTGTGTGTGTGTGTGTGTGTGTGTGTGTGTGTGTGTGTGTGTGTGTGTGTGTGTGTGTGTGTGTGTGTGTGTGTGTGTGTGTGTGTGTGTGTGTGTGTGTGTGTGTGTGTGTGTGTGTGTGTGTGTGTGTGTGTGTGTGTGTGTGTGTGTGTGTGTGTGTGTGTGTGTGTGTGTGTGTGTGTGTGTGTGTGTGTGTGTGTGTGTGTGTGTGTGTGTGTGTGTGTGTGTGTGTGTGTGTGTGTGTGTGTGTGTGTGTGTGTGTGTGTGTGTGTGTGTGTGTGTGTGTGTGTGTGTGTGTGTGTGTGTGTGTGTGTGTGTGTGTGTGTGTGTGTGTGTGTGTGTGTGTGTGTGTGTGTGTGTGTGTGTGTGTGTGTGTGTGTGTGTGTGTGTGTGTGTGTGTGTGTGTGTGTGTGTGTGTGTGTGTGTGTGTGTGTGTGTGTGTGTGTGTGTGTGTGTGTGTGTGTGTGTGTGTGTGTGTGTGTGTGTGTGTGTGTGTGTGTGTGTGTGTGTGTGTGTGTGTGTGTGTGTGTGTGTGTGTGTGTGTGTGTGTGTGTGTGTGTGTGTGTGTGTGTGTGTGTGTGTGTGTGTGTGTGTGTGTGTGTGTGTGTGTGTGTGTGTGTGTGTGTGTGTGTGTGTGTGTGTGTGTGTGTGTGTGTGTGTGTGTGTGTGTGTGTGTGTGTGTGTGTGTGTGTGTGTGTGTGTGTGTGTGTGTGTGTGTGTGTGTGTGTGTGTGTGTGTGTGTGTGTGTGTGTGTGTGTGTGTGTGTGTGTGTGTGTGTGTGTGTGTGTGTGTGAGAGAGAGAGAGAGAGAGAGAGAGAGAGAGAGAGAGAGAGTGAGAGAGAGAGAGAGAGAGAGAGAGGCCTAGCCCCGTCACCCAGTTGGCTTAATATAAATTATATCTGTCTCAGGCCAGCCAAATATTATTGGTTTGCGAGAGGAAAGTGCCTCGTGCGGGCCTCCATCACAGAAAAGTGCCTTTTAATCTTTATAAATGGCCTACCAAGTCGACACAGTCATTATTACTTATAATATGGCTGCGATAAAAGCGTTAATAATAGCATGGCTTCTAACTGTAGCAGCCCTGGCGGCGGTCGCATCAGCAGCAGCTGCATGACGAGTGACGAACACTACCATCAACACCACCACCATGTCAATACTACAGCCATCACCAACAAAAACACCACAAACAAGAATGACGACGAATATGATGATGATGATGACGTCGATGACGATTACGACAACAATGACGACGGCAGCAACGACATCGGCATCAGCAACAACGATAATGACAGCGACACACATTTGGACGGAAGCGGCGGAAACAACGACAACGACAACGACAACGACAACGACAACGACAACGACAACGACAACGACAACGACAACGACAACGACAAACAACAACAACAGCGGCTTGTTTCACATTGCATCCTTAAACGTATGTGGCCTAAAATCAAAGTTACTGTTTACGGAATTCTATGAATTCGTAAATGCGCATGACATCATCTGTTTAAACGAGACAAAGCTAAATGATACAGATTATGTTTTAATACCTAACTACGTACTTTTAACACAAACTCGAACCAATACATATGGAAGCTTAGGAGTCCTAATAAAGGAAAGTTTGAGACAGTACGTCCGTAAAGCAGAATATGAGACAGAGAATGACTTCGTTCTATGGTTACAAATTAGTAAAGAACTAACGAATTACTCAGGGGACACGTTACTCGGAATAACGTACATTCCACCTGAATCATCAAGATATTATACAAACGATGCATATGACAAAATTGAACAAGACATAATAAACCTTAGTAAATCGTTTGACATATTTTGCCCAGTTGGGGACAAAACAGGGGAAGACTGTGATTACGAAGAGTATGACGACTTTACATTACGGAATTTCGGCATAAGTGACGCTCCAAATTCTGACCTCCTAAGACCACTGACTGGAATACCTAAGGATAGAAGAAGCGAATGCGAAGGTCGTAAAAATACAAGGGGACGGAAACTGATTCAACTTTGTAAAAATGTGAATGTTTATACTTAATGGGAGGGTGGGAAAAGATAAACTCATAGGCAGAGTGATGTCCACAAATAAACGCTTAATCGATTATGCAATAGGGAATAGGAAATTTATAGAAGTAACAAAGCAATTTGAAGTTTACAAATTTGACCCTATTATTTCCGATATACATTTTGATTTCATTTGAGCGTAACACACACAACAACAACAACAACAACAACAACAACAACAACAACAACAACAACAACAACAACCACCAATTAGATGGATAGAACAAAAGAAGTCTAGTTTTGTAGATAATTTAAGCCGAGATAGCTTCAACAATATCAAAAATAGCATACGGGAAATTCAAAATGGCGATGTTCAAAGTAATATAAATAAGACGATTAGTACGATTGAAAACTTTTTCCTTGACAGTGCAGAAAAATCATTTGGGTGGAAAAAACATTATCAAGGTAAGCGCAAAAAAACCTCCCAACCATGGTTTGGCAAAGTCTGTAATGAAAAAGGAGGGAATATCACAAAGCGAAAAAGAGGTCCAATCTAAATAAAACTGAAATAAATAGACAAAACCTACAAGAGCTAGCAAGAGTTATCACAGAATAATAAGAACATATACACAAAATAGGTGTTATCAGATGCATGCAGATTTACGCCGCTTGCACAAAGGCGATAGTAAGGCCTTCTGGAAATTGTTCAATAGACAATCAAATAAAGAAGAAAGTACCACGAAAATTGAACTGGAAACCTTATTTCAACACTTTACAAATGTAAATACAGTGGAACCTGATACAGATCAAAGTGATATTCCAGTCAACAATATAACTGAGTGCGCTGAACTGGACGTACCAATTACAAGTGAAGAAATAAAGGAACGAATAACTAAACTCGCAAATGGGAAGGCAGCAGGGGATGACAATATTTATAATGAATATATTAAAAAGACCGTTGATCTCATACTCCCTATATACGAAATGCTATTTAATCAAATTTTTGACACAGGGGTTGTACCGACTGACTGGCTTCTGGGAAAAATAATACCTATCTATAAAAACAAAGGAGATCCACTAGACTCAACGAATTACCGTCCAATAACATTATTAAGCTGTTTGGGCAAATTATTTACATCTATTCTTAACGAAAGACTAAAGAAATATGCAGAAAAGCACGAAATCATTTCTGAATCCCAAACTGGATTTAGGAAAAATAGGCCTACCTTAGACAATATCCTCTCACCCTCTACCTCATTAAAGAAATACTATTTGCACAAAAGAAAACGCTATATTGCTGTTATGTTGACTTTAAGCAAGTGTTTGATAAGGTTTGGCGCGTTGGTCTATGGACTAAGCTTCTTAAGAGCGGCATATCCGGAGAATATTTTAAAATTATATACAATATGTATAGCGATATAAAATCATTTGTCTATCATAATCGTACAAACTCAAATCTTATTATCAGTAACATTGGTGTACGGCAAGGGGAAGATCTTTCACCTTTTTTATTTTCAATATTTTTAAACGATTTAGAAGAATATCTGAAAGAAAATGGAACTGTTGGCGTAACATGTTTAAATAAACTGGCAGACGAAAATTGTAATCTATATCTTTATCTTATTATTTTACTATACGCCGATGACACTATTATAATGGCCGAGTCAGCGGAAGCCTTGCCACAAGCACTCAGCGCATTTCATGACTATTGTCTTAAATGGTAGCTTGAAATAAATACTACAAAAACAAAAGTTATGATTCGTTCCAAACGTAAATTAAAGAAATACCCAAACTTTACCATAGGTGGCCAGCTACTCGAAATCGTAAATGAATACCTATATTTGGGGGTCATGGTAAAATCAAACCGGGGGGGGGGGGGGGAGTTTCTCTAGCTGTAAAACACGAAACTGCAAACAAGGAACGCGGGCAATGTTTTCATTATTATCAAAAATCAAACAACATGCTATACCAATAGATTTGCAGATAATACTATTTGATACCACGATTGCACCAATACTACTTTATGGTTCAGAAATCTGGGGGTTTGAGAATACAACTCAGTTAGAAACATGCCATATTAAATTCTTTAAAAGTGTACTCGGCTTGAAGAAAAGTACCCCAGATGTTATGGTTTATGAGGAAGTGTGGCAAATGCCCTTAGATGTACAAATAAAATGTAACATGGTTAGGTTTTGGGAAGGGATAGTAAATGCAGGATACGGGAAACTCTCGTCAATTCTTTATTATTTATGTCTAGATGTCATTACCCAACGGCAGATACAAGTTACTTGGATTAACACTATCAAAACTATCCTAGAGGCAACAGGTCAGCGACATGTATTCAACTCTGAAAACATAAACATAAATAAGGTAGTCAGTCAAACAAAGAAAGCCTTGGAACAAAAATACATAGTAAAATGGACGAGACAGCTACACGAATCAACTAGGTTAACGTTTTAAAAAGTTATAAAATTCAAATTTCAGTTTGAAGCTTCTTAAAATTACTGTCATGCGGCGATGCTATAAGCTTATGTCACTTCAGGACACTTAGTCACAAACTGGCAATTGAGTCACAAAGATGGGCGGGCATCGACCGGAATGAAAGATTATGCAATGTATGTAATGTTATAGAAGATGAAATTCACTTCCTTTTTTACTGTAGCAACCAGATTAATATGCAAGAGACAACAGTACAGAAAAGACACAGGGTTTATTTGGAATATGCAACAGATCAGCAGCAGCAACAACAACAACAACAACAACAACAACAACAACAACAACAACAACAACATCATCATCATCATTATGCTCAACAACAACAACAACAACAACAACAACAACAACAACAACAACAACAACAACAACAACAACAACAACAATAATAATAATAATAATAATAACAACAACAACAACAACAACAACAACAACAACAACAACAACATCATCATCATTATGCTCAACAACAACAACAACAACAACAACAACAACAACAACAACAACAACAACAATAATAACAACAACAACAACAAGAAAATATATATGCATCGACGACAATTATAACCACTATCCCACAACAATAACAATAACAGTAATGACGCCAACAACAGACAACGACAACTACAACTACTGGTGCTACTACTACTACTACTACTACTACTACTACTACTACTACTACTACTACTACTACCACTGCCACTGCCGCTGCTACTACTACTACTACTACTACTACTACTACTACTACTACTACTACTGCTACTACCGATACCCCTACCACTATAATAATAATAATAATAATAATAATAATAATAATAATAATAAAAATAATAATAATGGCCTACCGCCTACAATAGTATAAATAACCTTTCCCTCTTACGCTATATATATGTATATTATATATCAATATGTAAATTATAGGTTTGTTAAATAGCATGAGTGAATAAAGGAAACTGAAACTGAACTGAGCCACACTGCAAAGAATAACACATCCCTAACGGGGCTGTGAGATGTGCTAAAATGTAGACAACAACACCCCCACCCCCCTCCTTAGCCACACTGCAAGAAATAGCGCATCTCCAATTCAAGGGATAAGGCAGAAATGTATAAGTCAGAAATGTCATCCAATCCAATTATAATGTTCTGAGCTGCATTGTAGGAGGAAATTGATTTAGCCATTTAATGCTCTCCATTATTAATGAGTTATGCATGTTTGAATTCATGTTAAGTTTCACTAACCCTTAAATTTTTCCAATGAAATTAAAATTTTCTCATAGAAAATGTCAATTTGCAGACCAAGGGAAGATTAGTTTTGAAAATTTATCACTGGCATGGCTGGCTCGGTTATCGAGCCAGGCATTCCAGTAGTAAATTTTCAAAAACAGTCTTCTCTTAGTCTGCAAATGGACATTTCTCAAGACCACTGCAGAAGCCGTTTTTTGCTGATATGAGTGTTAAAGGGTTAACGTGTACCGTAAGTAAAAGGTAGGATTTGAAATGTTTTATGCAGTAGAAATTATTCACGATTATTCAAGTAATTTCGATTTTCAATTTAATCATGTAATCGTGCAAGTATTACCTATGAATCTTGTTATTAGGATTATCATACTAAGTTTTAGTCATAATAGACAAATGGACATTTCTCAGGTCACTGCAGAAGAAGCCATTTTTGGGTGATATGAGTGTGAAAGGGTTAACCCTCGCCTCGCATTCTGTTCCTCGCCAACTGTTCCTTCGCCTTCCGGTACCCCCCCCCCCCCAAACCATACCCACTCCCACTCACTAAAGATTAAAGATGGGGAGGGGGGTGCCGCCGCCGCCGCCAACGTCCCTTCTGTTCTGCGGAAGATCGCTTCGCCTTTAAGATTTCCTGACAAAGTTTATGGACGAGAGATTCCCGTTTATTTTCATCCAGAATGGATAATTCGTGTAGAATATTGCTCATGGAAAAAATTTACCTATGCATCTATGATATATAAAATGTAGACAGTAGTATCCACAGGCCGTAAACATCATGTGTTGAACTCGTTGCCAGTTGTAAAGATCAAGCCAGTCATTCCAATAGTAAATTTTCAAAAATAGTCTTCTTGGTCTGCAAATGGAAATTTCTCAAGAGCACTGCTGAAGCCGTTTTTGACTGATATGAGTGTTAAAGAGTTAAATCTGTATTGGATGAGTCCAGTACAGATTTTAACACAATGTGAAGACATCCATATAAATAATCTCTTTAACCATTCAACACTTAAATGTGCATATTCACACCAAAATTCTTGAAAATAAAATTGTTGAAATTACATACTTTTAGAGGCTTAAGTTGTGTACGTTAATGTAATGAAACGAAATAAATCTTAACATATGATGATTTCATTTCACATAAATAACCTTTTTAGGTTTAGTTATGAATTTGAATTAGGGACACGTGATTTGACAACTTATAAAAGTATATTAAGTTATACGTAATGAAATCATCATATGCTAAGATTTCTTTCGTTTCATTACATCTAGGTACACTAATTTAAGCTTCTAAAAGTATAAAATTTTAACAATTTTATTTTGAACCATTCTGCTGTGAATATGCGCCTTTAAGCCGGCGAAAAATGTCTTTTACAGCGGTCTTGGTAAATGTTCATTTGCAGACCTAGAGGACATAATTTTTATTGTTATTTACCACTGGAATGATTTGCTCAATGACATAGCCAGTCATTCCAGTGGTAAAATTTCAAAAATACTCTTCTCTAGGTATGTAAAAGGACATTTTCTATGAGAAACTTAAAATGTTTTTGAACAAATTTGAGGATTAAAGGGGTATTCATAAATTCTTCGGAGAATGTTTTCAACAATGTAAATTATAACACATGCTGATCATGTCTTGAAGACAATAGAGTGATCCATTTCTAGCCATGCCCCACCCACTTTCTACGTGTATTGAAAATCGATTTGAAATCTGAATCCCAGAGTCTAAACTTCTATACTGGTAAGCTGCTGAACATTCTGAAACTAATTTTACTGGTGTTGTTCAGTATTGTTGCTTAATGCAGCAGAGCCCCCAGTCAAAGTAGTTTCAATATATTCTGCAGAATGTTTAGTAAATTGTGAATTCATCAGACATAGAATTTATACACTTCCTGACAGAACCCATACATCATTATGATTGTGACGTCAGAATACTAGCACGATGTAATTGACCGTTCCAGTTTTATCTAGATATGTCTTATGGTAAATATAGATTGATAAAATGGGGCGTATTAGATCAGATTTTGAAATAAGTAAAAAGCATTGACGCAGAATTGGAATAGGGAAGGTGGGATCACTCCATTAATTTAGAAAAAGGTGGAAGTAAGTAGACAGGCCTGTAATTTGTGAAGTTTGAGGAGTCTTTTGCTTTATATATTGGAGATATGGTTGAGTTGCGTTAGTAAATCAAATATGCAATGATTGATAATTTAGGTTTCATTGTGATATGGTGATTTAATTCATAAGTCAACTGAGGAGTTAAAATAATTACTCTATGTCAATTTTGATTATATTTCTCAGTAGAGAATAGTTGATCTCAGTTGAGGTTAAATAGTGAACGTAAAAACCAATCTCGCAAGGCCTAACCAGTAAGCATGTGACACGCTACGATTGTATATACCCTGCCCATATGACTGGATAGAGCTCGAAACACTGTCCAGAGGACATGATCGGTTAGACTGCTCCCACAATTAGACTACCACTTTTCAGAAAATTGTCAGGACCGATTAAACGAAAACCGTTTTAATATCGACAGATACGACTATAATATGTCCGTCAAATGTTTGGGATCAAAATTGGTTTCAGAAAGCTCTGGATAATGCATCCGCTAAAACATTGTCGCAACCTTTAATGTGAATTAAATTTAGATGGTATGGTTGGATGGTTAAACTCCAACGATAAATTAGCGAAATCTTTCCGGACATCCGTTGGATAAAAGTTAATGAATTGTGATCGGTAAAGACATCAAGAGGGAATTGTGATTCGCACAAATAAATGTTAAAATGATGTAAAGCTACGACGAGAGCTAAGCACTCTTTTTTTTGCTTATCAACCTTCTCAGAGTAATGGTATAGAGCGTTGTCATTTCCCTGGTAATCTGATTGTACTAAAATTGCGCAAACACCAAGATCACTAGCGTCAATTACAAATTTGATTTATTTACTGTACTCTGGTGTGGTTAGGACAGGGTCAACATGTAACACTGGGCGGATCTTGTCAAACGCGTCTTTACGCTCGAGTGTCCATTTAAATGGAACAATCTTTTTTTTTAACAAATTAGTCAATGGGGCTGCGACTGTCGAAATATTTTGTACAAAATTTGTGGAAAAATCCGGCCATGCCAAAGAAACGCATAACTTCTTTTTTGGCGTTGGCGCAGGATAATTGTAAATAGCCTCCACTTTAGCTGATTTGGAGCGAATTCGGCCCTGACCAACTTCGTGACCTAACTAAGTCACTGTAGCTTTTGCAATTTCGCGCTTCGGAAGATTAATGGTGAGACCAGCTTCTTTCATTCGTGTAAATAACTCACCATTGGCGTTGACATGGTTTTCCCAGTTGTCATTATAAATTTTGAGGTCATCAAAATAAGAATCACAATTCTTGATTGGGGTTACAAGAGTCCTCATAAGCCATTGGAATGTACTTCCAGAGTTTTAAAATCTTTTTTTATATCAGCTTCTGGATAAGCAACTGAGCATTCCTAAAGGTGCCATTGGCATTGAATAGTGTCAGACACTCTTCAGTCAGATGATATGCTATCCAGGGCCATATTAACATGTGGGGGGGGGGGGGAAGGAGCAAGTGCCCAGGGCCCCACGTGTCAAGGGGGCCCCGCTGCTTGGCGCATCTGTAACTGAGTGCTTTATTTTTTAATGATATCACGCCAGCAACATGGCTTCTGCAGTGGTTTGAGAAATGCCCATTTGCAGACCAACAAAAGATTATTTTCGAAAATTTACCACTAGAGTGACTTGCTCGATAAACGAGCCAGCCATTCCAGTGGTAAATTTTCAAGAAATAATCTTCTCTTGGTCTTCAAAATGACATATTCTATGAAAATATTTTCCTGAACAAATTTGTAGTTTAAAGGCCCAACCAAATTAATGAGTAACAGAGTGTCGGCTCAACCAACAGTCTTATTTTAAGTCAGCGACACAGTGTCGCTAATTAAATAAAACTATTGTTTGAATAAATTGATGACGGATTTATCTGTAAAAATTGTGCGTAATGACAATTGACAAAGTTGTCATAAAAAAGTCAAATTCTTTCCACGACATTTGGAAATGGCGACATCACATGCCCCTAGTCCATTGTACAATTTTTGGGAGAAAATAAGCAAAAGTAGAATAATTTCCCAGCCAAGCAAAGGTCTATAATTATCTGCATAAACACAGGAGAAGCCATCTGAGAGCATCCAGATCTAAAAAAGTCCCCGCTAACACTGCTGAGCTAGTATTTCCCCCACACGTCTGTAACCCTGTTATAACAATCAACACCTGCTTATGTCTGCATAGTAGAGACATTGTTTAATCTACTTTTACTTCATTAAGTTGTCAGACTCTATTATAATAATATTTAAAGTACATGCCCTAAATCTATCCCAACGCGAGAAAAACTTGGGCGGAGATTAGCTAGAAATGAATCCCTTTATTTCGCTTAAAATCCGGGTTGTCAGTGTGGTTCATATAGTTGGTTAGGTGGCGGCGGCGGCTTGGTACAGTGGCTATGGGCTTGTTAAGCATGACGTCATTGCACGTGAGTCGCAAACCCGAAGTGTGTATTTTGCTTTATTACATCATAAGTGCGTGTTTATGACGCCATCATTTGTTGTTAAGCTAAAACATTGTTCTGTGTATTTAACAATCGAGCTGAACCCGGAAATACGTAATCAATTCTTGAATCCATTTCCTCACTCAATCATATGAGGTCATAACCAACTACGTGACGTGAAGGATGACATCATAATCATGACGTCATGATGATTCCAAATAGTCTGTCTTTAACGCTTAATAGTCCGATACGTTGTACGAATTGTATGTCTTTACCACTTAATAAACATTCTGTTGAATATTTTGAACCTAATTTGACTGGGCACTGTTGCTGCCATAGGCAGCAACAGCGCCCAGTCAAATTAGTTTCAAAATATTTAACAGCTTACCTGTATATTTTTCTGAAAATTGATAGTCAGGGAGTTCAGAGATCGATCGATCCCAACACGGACGAGGTGTGGGTGGAGCTTAAATAGAGAGGGGCGGGGCATAGCTAAAACTGGAAAGGTTCATTAACAAGCCTATAGCACTCAGGACTACTTAACTGGAGAACCCGGTACGCGCCTTAGCTGTGCACTATCTCTCCGTCGTTGGAAACATGGACAATATCATTCACCCCTTGCCTGTCTTCACCCAGGAGTATAAATGGGTACACATATTTAGAGCTTAGAAAATAAACGAACCCGGATCCGGATCGTATCAAATTCTGAATCTATGGATATCCCGGAAAATACCGATCCGATTTGCTCAAATTTTAACACGATAAATGGTGTGACGATACACTAGGATTCTACAACTTTGGGTGTGATCCGAAGAAATACGGATAATCAGAAAAAATCAGGAAAATCCGAAAACCTTTTACGTGACAGAACCGGGAGGGCGAGCGTCTGCAATCTCCGATTTCTCTTGTTATTGTTGTGTTACGTGTAGTTTGAAAACCTTTATACTCTATATCTTCGTTGTTTTTTAAGATCTTAAATGTTTCAATGGACCTTTCAAGTTTATCCATAAATCACATGACGTCATAATAAACTACGTGACGCGTAGGCTGACGTCATAATCAATGAAGTTATGAATGACATAGATAAGTTCGTCACGAACGCATAATTGATGACGGACTAAGCGATTTTTGTGCGAATTGTATGTCCTTACTATTTAATAAACATGCTGTTGAATAGGCAGCAACAGCACAAAGTCAAAGTAGTTCTAAAATATTCAACAGCTTACCTGTATAGTTTTCTGGAAATTGAGATTCAGAGATTGCACGCATCGATCGATCCCAACGCGGTCAAAGCATGGGTGGAGCTTAGCTAGAGATGGGCGGGGCATACCTAAAACTTGATTCTCCACTGCGGCACCTCTCATTCTTCTTTAACGCATTATAGGAAGTTGCCACTCTTTCAGTCGCTCGCTATAGTCAACACGTCGCAGCTCTGAGAGCAATGGAACTTTCCATTTTTAGCTATGCCCCGCCCATCGCTATATAAGTTCCACCCACACCTCGCTCGTGTTGGGATTGATATAATCTCTGAATTTCCTGACTTTCATTTTCCAGAAAACTATACAGGTAAGCTGTTGAATATTTTGAAACTAATTTGACTGGGTGCTGTTGCTGCCTATGGCCCTTTCAAGTTTATCCATAAATCACATGACGTCATAATAAACTACGCCTATGTAATGCCTATGGCAGCAACTGCGCCTGGTCAAATTAGTTTCAAAATATTCAACAGAATATTTATTAAAAAGTAAAGACATACAATTCGTACACCAACGCATAGGCCGTCTTCAAATATGCGTTCGTCACGTACTTATCGACGTCATTCATGACGTCATTCATTATGGTATCATTCTACATGTCGCGTAGTTGATTATGACGTCATAGGATGGATTGATAAAGTGGAAAGGTCTATTTCGTTGCGAGGACGAGGCGCGTCTCTGTACGTTATCTATCATTAGGTTATATTTCTTGAATCGTGGATTCCACACAGCACTTGCAATCTCCAAATGTGGTTTCACCCACCACAGCCTTGTACAATTTTAGAAGCATTTCCTTCTCCAAGTAATCACAAGTTCTGCCGATTATACCTAAGAATGTTATGGCTTTATTCACACAGTTAGTAAATAAATGTACAAAAATATACCTGGATATGGTTCTAAAATAGAAACCCGCGGAGTATGCTTAATTCCAGAATTAAAAGACTATTAGAACATTAAATAAAACATGATTTCGTTGATACCGTCACCTTAATTATTGTAAGCACCTTTTAAAAATTCCGTCCGTTAATTAGTTTCACTAACGTCACAATGACCTTTGGCGTTATTTCATTCTTACAGTTATTTTGACGGTAAAGCAATAAGGTGCACTAATAAGACAATTGAGCTCAAATACTTTATTTAGATCTTAAATTCTTAAAGTTTAATACATCGATTCAATGGGCGACCCCCTGAGCTGCTGTCGTTGCAATACTCGGTATCCATTCGTGCAGATTTTAAGATGTCGACAGACGCATGTTCTTGGTAAGCCATTTCTTGTCTAATGAATTAGAACAAATGATTCACTAATCAAACTATTTCTTATTTCACCAATGGATCTAATTAAAGTTGTCTTTAAATCATAAAATATGACATTTCCAACACTGCCAATAACTGCCTTGAGTTCGTTTCAAATCTTTTTGCACGAGAAAAATCGTCATTCTTTTCACTTTGTATATTGTATGACGTAATTAATCCGAAAATAAATTTGAACGGTAGGCCTATTACTTTTAACTGATATCCTGAATTAGAACTGTATCTAGCCATAGTTTCGCACATCCGGGTATTTTGGGGTCGGCCGCCATTAAAGTGGGGGCAAACTTACTACATGCTAAAGTTTCTCGCGCTGGACAGACAGACATGCATCCACACAGGCAGGCAGGCAGACAGGCAGGCAGGCAGGCAGGCAGGCAAGCAGGCATGCATACATGCATGGAGGCAGGCAGGCAGGCATGCAGGCAGGCATGCAGGCAGGCAGGCAGGCAGGCAGGCAGGCAGGCAGGCAGGCAGGCAGGCCTACGTGCATGCATACATGCCGGAATTAATTTATGCAGGCAGTAAGACAGATAGCCCATAGCAATGTAGTGTTTGCATTTTCCATGAAGCCCAAACCA
Organism: Chaetoderma sp. LZ-2023a; assembly: GCA_034401795.1. Taxonomy (NCBI): domain Eukaryota; kingdom Metazoa; phylum Mollusca; class Caudofoveata; order Chaetodermatida; family Chaetodermatidae; genus Chaetoderma; species Chaetoderma sp. LZ-2023a. Next base: position 48,138,832 of record CM067360.1, read on the forward strand.
TAAAATCATCTATCTAAGAATCTGTAATAACCCCGCTAGGTATCAGAAAATATCCAATCATGATTGAATTTTACAAGAGAATAAAGAAAACGTAGTTAAAGTTTGACGGTCCATTGCTCGTACGGTTGAATTAGCCCCTCCCGAAATGCCGTCTGTGCCAGGATATTGCGAGAAATTTAATTGTGATGAAGTCATAGCGATTCTATGAATATATAATTATTCATGCACTTTAGTCCTGAGCAGTATTTTTGTTGTTATTATTGAACTGTATTCGGACAATATATTTGGCTAATCTAGCGGACTAAAGTTCTAACGAAATAGAGTGTGTTAAAAAATCGAGCTGTATATGTAACCACATCAGTGGAATACACGATCAATCACTCAATCAATCAATCAATTGTGTGTAGGGGGGTCCATCGACTCATAGGCTCTGCCTTTGATGGACTGCCCAATTGTAATGTCTGTATATTGTATATCAAGCATGAAATAAATAATCTTGAATCTTGAATCTTGAATCAGCCAGCCAGCCAGCCAGCCAGCCAGCCAGCCAGCCAGCCAGCCAGCCAGCCAGCCAGCCAACCAACCAACCAACCAACCATGCATGTATTGAAGTGTTAAACTATTTATCTATTTGGAAATAAATAATCCTGAATATTGAATCTTAAATCAATCAATCAATCAATCAATCAATCAATCAATCAATCAATCAATCAATCAATCAATCAATCAATCAATCAATCAATCAATCAATCAATCAATCAATCAATCAATCAATCAATCAATCGCAGATTATCAGATTATGTACGTTTGTCTGTCGGCCGTCTGCCTGACTGCCTACCTGTCTTATTGCCTGCAAAAATTAATTCCGGCATGCATGCATGCACGTAGGCATGCCTGCCTGCCTATAAGCCTGCCTGCCTGCCTGTGTGGATGCATGTCTGTCTGTCCAGCGCGAGAAACTCCAGCTCCACTGGAGCGCACTTCAACAAACTTACTGGGATCTGCCATTGGAGTCGTGAAGATAACTGATTTTGGGGTAAAAATGGCAAGGTCATGAGTGTAAGCGTCAATATCATCAAAAAAGTTCTTGGTGTTGAGGCGAAAAGGTCACGTTCAAGGCGGTAAGTCTCAAGATCATTAAAGAGCGCGATGGTCCGATGTCTATAAGTAATGGTATAAAAGAAGAAGAAAAGATCACGGGACATGGGATCGGAGTGGGGTGGGTGGTGGGGATCACCGCTCCCCCCCCCCTAAATCTAGATGCTCTGCGAGGATCTCCTGCACCTTTAGAGGTAGATATGGGCATTTAGTTGGTTGTGAAATTATTCTATTTCACCCATTTGGTACCCTGCTATACAGATAAGCTGTTGAATATTTAAAACTAATTTGATTGGCGGCGTTTGCTGTCTATTCATAAAAAACATACAATTCATATCGTTTCATGACGGACATTTTGATTTTCATGACGGATCTACGCCATTATGATTTATGAACTTATCACAGCTGAGAAACAGAGATAACATTACGATGAATTAATATTTTGGACATTGCTAATCATTGCTTTAGTAGAATTCTACAACTGCATATATTCATCATGAATACTGCACATTTTGGGAACACTGAACTCTTATCTTATACCCTTCTCTAGGTTCTACTGGAAGGATCTTACAAAACTTGATGGGAGGTTGACTTTCTAGATTTAGGGGTGGGTGGAGGTTGTGGGGGTCAATGTTCAAGAGGTCAAAGTCAAGACCATCGAAATGGAGTGGGGTGGGGCGTGTGTGTGGGGTGTGGTGGGTGGGGTGGGTGTGTGGTTGGTTGCGGTGTGTGTGGGGGGTGGGGTGGGGGGTGGGGGTGGGGAGATCGGAATATTTGTTAAGTCTCTGTTTTATTGGGGGTAAGCTTTCAATCTCCTGCACACTCGTTTGATCTACTGTATACAAGTTGAGGGGTTTTCAGTAGCTGATAGTCAGCTGAAGATGTACAATCTTCGAAATATTTCATCCGTCGTTATTTACGGTATCTAAAGTGCATTGTTTCTTTCCTAACATTATAATGTTGCCGTTGGCGTTGTTGATTCTGACATTAAGTTAACGCTAGGATGTCATTTGTGGTTTCTGATACGAGCACCGATATGCCTACTGTTAAAATCAAAACGAGCCATCAGACATTGCAGACACTCACCCTCAGAGATATCCGCAGATCCAGAATTTGATCCGATGTGGATCCATGTTCTTTTATCCGGATCAAGTCCGAAGTCTGGAAGTCCTATTACACGGCGCCCGCCCGCGAGTTTGCCCGTATGTCAGTCCGCCTGCGTGCGCGCTTGTGCGCGTGTGTGTGCGTGCGTGAGCGCGTGTGTGTACGGTCAGATGGATGGACACATGGATGGATGGATGGATGGATGGATGGATGGACGGATAAACGCCTAGACGGACGGACGGCCAAGAGTAGCATTAAAGGTGTGGTCTCTACAATAAGAATCGGAACCCATGACGATGCAAAAAGACATACGATGGAATAACGATGTCGAACAAGAACTTAGGCCGTGTTCACATTAGATTAGCTAACCCGAAGGAAGTCCAATCGATCACAAATGTTCGTTTTACTCGTGGATGCGTTCACGCTTACAGAGTTATGAAAAGTAAACGAATATTTGCGCTCGATCGAACTTACTTTGGATTAGTCCTCTAGTGTGAACACCGCCTTAAAGACCGTGGAAAGAAAGAAAGATTGCTGGTACTAATATTCTATATAAAACTTTGCATCTTCTGAGCATGCGACATTAGTACATCCGTATATGCCCGAAACAGGAACGATGGGACACCTCAATGGACCTTTCCAGAGTATCCATCTATTAATCTGACGTCATAATCAGCTAAGCGGCGTCATAATCATTACGCCATAAATGATTCTATTAGGCCCGTATTTAACTCATAATAGTCCGACACGTTGTACGAATTGTCTCTACAATTTAATAAACATTCTGTTGAATATTTTGAAATCACTTTTACTGGACGCTGTTGCTGCCATAGGCAGCAACAGTGCCCAGTCAAATTAGTTCCAAAATATTCCATAACTTACCTGTAAAGTTTTCTGGAATTTGATAGTCATGGAATTCAGAGATCAATCGATCCCAACACGAGCAAGGTGTGGGGTGGAGTTTAACTAGAGATGGGCGGGGCATAGCTAAAATTGTCAATCAAGGTGTCAATATTTTTTTACACAAAGATGGTGGCAATATACTGTCCACTAAAGGAAATAGACTTGGTCCCGACCCATCATGTTTACGAAGTGGAGTCTGTCCAACAGTCTAGTATGACCCACAACGACCCTGGCAGTACATGGAGCGGGACTTCGCATCTGCCTCTTAGACGATATCTAGCCGACGTTTGAGTGGCAGCATTCCAATAGGAAGCATGATAATCTAAGAAAACTAATGAGAATTCTCTCCCTCTCTGTCCGTCTCCGTAGCGCTCCACCACCCACACTTCTCTCTCCCCCTCCCCCTCTCCCCCCTCCCTCCTCTCTCCCACCCTCCCCCCCTCTCTCTCTCTCTCTCCACTTACATGCAAATTTATAAATGTGTTGTTTCTTTCTAACAGGTGGGTTGTATCTATGTTGTTTTTGCCACCGTGCGTTACATGGTCCTAAGTGTACTTCCGCTCGTCCTCCTGGTATCAAGCAAGCTTTGATATGTTCATTATGTTGTCTGGAGACTGCAAACTTAGCATGCCCACTCTGCGCTGTCGCTGATGGTATGCATCGTTTAGTGTAATTAAACACATAGTGTACGAGGTACCATTATGCCATATCGTTCACTTCTGTTTCAAAGCGTTTGCTAAAAGCAATTGGTTGGCTGATGCTTGTCCAGAGAATTCTTTCATGGGGCTGTCATTCACACTGTTTCGACAGTATTCGGGGAAAAAATTCGAAGCTCCCGCTGGCAAGAACTAAAGAGTCACCACCAAATGTGTGGCATAGATTGAAGACGTTTTGGGGACATAGATTAACTATTCAAGGGTTGCTGGTGTTAGGGGGCAAGGTGACCTGCTGGTAATTGTATCGATCGGTTTGACAAATGGTAGCTGATGCTACAAATGGCTGCCACTAGTAGCTGTTTCGTGTAATCATGTGTTCCACCCGCAACATCTAGAAGTCGGAAGCATAGCTTTCCAATACTGATCTCATCAAGAAATGTATATGAACTGGCCGTACTTCAGGAATGTTTGGATAGCCAGCCTAAATGATTATACCGGTCACAATGTGATTGAACGATCAGATGATGAGAAATCCAGATAGTTCGCAATGTTATTACTGAACAATGCATCTAGATTATCTCACTGGAAGCATCTCCCAGCTCTAGGGCGATGTCGTAAGACAGATCCACATGGACTCTTCTATGCCCCTTCACTTGCCAAGAGCCTATCCCCGGACATAAACAGATATCTTGTGGCTCATATGGCAAGACATACTAGAAGAAAAATCTTAATACACAAGCTTATCCATTGAAACCATTGCAACTGGAAGGACTACCCATGTGTTCTTATATACAGAAAGCGAATATGAGAAGTATCCAATCATGTTATGGGAACATGAATCTGACAGGTTCCTGTAAAATTAGGTTAAAAATAATACAGCTTACCTTGAAATTAATATTCTGGGCATTCAGTGACCACAGGGTTAAATCTATCTGTCAGTAAGAATCATAGAGCATAACGTGGTGTATGATTGGAACCAGCCTCAAACAAGTCTGATTGAAACCACCATCAAACAAGTCTGGATTGGAACCAACATCAAACAAGTCTGATTGGAACCAGCATCAAACACGTCTGATGGGAACCCGCATCAAACAAGTCTGATTGGAACCAGCATCAAACAAGTCTGGATTGGAACCAGCGTCAAACAAGTCTGATTGGAACCAGCATCAAACAAGTATGATTGGAACCAGCATCAAACAAGTCTGATTGGAACCAGCATCAAACAAGTCTGATTGGAACGAGCATCAAACAGGTCTGATTGGAACCACCATCAAACACGTCTGATTGGAACTGCCATCAAACAAGTCTGATTGGAACCACCATCAAACAAGTTTGATTGGAACCAGCATCAAACACGTCTGATTGGAACCAACATAAAACAAGTCTGATTGGAACCAGCATCAAACAAGTCTGATTGGAACCACCATCAAACAAGTCTGATTGGAACCACCATTAAACAAGTCTGATTGGAACCACCGTCAAACAAGTCTGATTGGAACCAGCATCAAACAAGTCTGATTGGAACCAGCATTAAAAAAGTCTGATTGGAACCACCATCAAACAAGTCTGATTGGAACCACCATCAAACAAGTCTGATTGTAACCAGCATCAAACAAGTCTGATTGGAACCACCATCAAACAAGTCTACTTTAAAACAACAGAACACGTTAGCCCGTTAAACCCGAAAAGCAAAATCAACTAAATCATTTACAATATAATACATATTTGGTTGGATATTTTGAAACTAAATTGACTGGAAGCTGTTGCTGCCGGCAGCAACAGGTTCCTGTCAAGTTAGTTTAAAAACACCCAGCTTACTCGCATAGTGTCTTTTAAATTAGGATTATGGGAATTCAGGTTTCAAAATGTTAAAGTACAATAATAAGCCTGGACATCATAGAAAAAAGAAGTTGATGCCACCCTGTATTTATGAACATGACAAGAGACCAAATTAATATGTTCAATATAATAGCCTACACTTAAGTTGAAAGAAACCAGAGACGGAGGGGATAACTCCGGTTATACACATGCAGCAACAGCCCCAGTCAAATTAATTTCAAAATCTCCAACAGCTGACTTGTATAGTCACCTTAAATTTGAATTTAAATTCTATGAATTCTAGTTTCAAAGTTTCAAATTGATTCCAACATGGGCAAAAAAGTGGACGGAGCTTAGCTGAGTTTGAAAATACAGATACAAGTTAAAGGAATGGAAATGTATCTGTGTGACGCTTACCGAGAGGTTCTGGGGGCCCTACGTATTAGAGCCTGGAGATGCAACTGCATCACCAGAAACTTGCGTCCCTGCCTCCAACCTATCCTGTGATCTAATGGAGATAGCACAACAAGCACTCACATGTGAGTTAATAAAATATTGTCGTCGCGACCTGACCTGCTTTGTCGATATGACGTGATTTGTCGACATGACCTGATTTATCGACATGACTTGATTTGTCGACAGCTGGAGCAACTGGTTTGAGCCATACCATTTTCATGACCATGAAATCATAAATTGTGACACAGTGCACGCGACGTCATCCATAGCTATTTGTGATATATATATTTCAGATAAAATTATTGTGTGCCATCAATATTGTGTAATTTTATCTGAAATGTGTGTTATTTGTAGATCTATACGTACGTTTTATCAAACTGTGCACCGCAAATCTGTTATACTCATAGATGTCATTGGGTTTGTTAGTGCTATTTCCAAAATATTGCGGATAGATAGGTCCCTGCATGCTCGGAATTTACAAAAACATTGATTAATAAACTTAACAAAAGATCTATTTATTTAAACTCTAAACTGGAGACCATTCGACTTCTGTTCGGCATGTGTTGCGATATATTGCGGAATACAGTTTTAGCTATGTCCCGCCAATCTCTAGCTAAGCTCCATCCACGCTTTGCCCGTGTTGGAATCGATCGATCCCTATAGTCTCAAAATGTCAATTTCCAGAAACCTATACAGGTAAGCTATTAAAATACTCAATAGAATGTTTATTAAATAGTAAAGGCATACAATTCGTACAACTTGGCGGACTATTAAGTGAGATAGACTAAATAGCATCATTCGTGCAGTAATTGATTATGATGTGAACCTACATAATTATGACGTAGTTGATAATGATGTCATTTGATTGACTGAGGAACAGGATTCATCAATTATTAAAAGACTAGATGGGGAAAACGTACAAAAGCAAACCAGCATTCTACCTCCTTAATGCTGGTACTTTGACATGCAGTATATCACGAAAAGACCTTTTCTCGGATATCAAAAGAAAGACAGAATTGGGCGAATATTAAACAAACCATCAGTGTTGCATTGACATGGTATTAGTGGAAATATCTTGCATTTCGTCTTTCCAAATGGAAATCTAGATTTGTGTCAATATCACAATGACCCAGACGTAAAAAGTGAGAATGTCTTAGTGCTGCTCCTACTGGTTGAAGTAACTGTATGTTCATGCTTAGTTCCACTAACTTGGCCAATTCTGAAATAAAGACAAGATGAACTAAGTAGAAGAAATTCCTGTTAAAAATGCACAAATGACCTTGACCGTTGACCTCAACATCATTGTGCTTCCTCCCCGTGATATATAGGGAAGCATGCGTCTACGATTAGTGCCAATACGGTGAACCAATGCTGAGATATAAGACGATATGTCGGGCTAAACCAAAAACTTAACCATAAAACCCCCCAGTTTTATACCAAGGACAGAGTCACCTTAACATTTAACCTCAATATCATTGAGCTCCATCCCGTTGATATAGGGAAGCGTTTGTCCGTGTTTAGTCCAAATAAGGTGAACAAATCCCGAGATATAAGACGATATTTTGAGCTAAACCAAAAATTAACTGTAAAATAGCTTATACCAAGGTCACATAACTCACATTGCCCTTAGCCTTTGATCCCATGCCCGTAATATCATTGTGTTCCATCCCCTTGATATAGGGAAGCGTGTTTCCACGTTTAGTCTGAATAGGATGAACCAATCTTGAGATGCAAGGCGATATAGTAAGCTAAACCTTAAACTTATAAACTGTTATATATCAAGGTCACAGCGCCATCCCCTTGATATAATGAAGCATGTTGCCAAGTCCCAATAGGTTGAGGTCATGCCGAGATATAAGACGATATGTTGAGTTAAACCAAAAACTTAACTGAGATTAGATGCAGACAGACAGGCAGACAGATGGACGGACGGATGGACGAACGCGCGGGCGGGCGGGCGGGCGGGCGGGCGGGCGGGCGGGCAGGCAGGCAGCCAGCCAGGCCAGCAGACAGACAGACAGACAGGTAGATAGATAGGGCAATGTATGTATACGAAACGTTCATTTAACTAAATGGGAGATGCATCACGTCATCTTGTATAGACCATTGTCCTACGTCTGCGCGGATGCACACTCTTGACCAATACATGTAGTAACTGTGCCGTGATATAAGTTTACTGAATGTGAGTAAATATATGTACATATGATATTTTTTCTATATTTTCTCTCTTCAGAAGATACCCCGACACAGTTGGCTACAGCCATGTTTTGTACTGCATGTAGTAAGGAGTACCACACTGATCATAAAGAATTACACGTGGATCACCTCATCCCGTTGCCATTATGCTGAATTCAATGAGTCAAGATGACGCTTAAGCTCTTGCTGACGTTCATTGAGCTGTTGAAGCCGCATTAGATCACACACGCCAGCTGCTCGCCTGATAACGAGACTTACTGGGCGAGTACTGGACAAATCCAGAGTCAATGCAGCCACGTATTGGCATTGGGCCTGCCCAATAACCTTCATTATCAGAGTAGTCTATACCACAGTGTTGTTAAATTTAATGCGAACTGTATTAAAGATGTAGGTATGCAAAAAATAGGTGCATCGGAATCATCGTTCAGACGATGACTGTCGGTGAGATGGCAACTACGCCGGTCGCGGTGGCGTCGTCAATGCTGTTAACACTAAGCTTCCACTCCAAGCTGTATTTTTTTTATCCATGATTGTTTGTTCTCATTGAAAACAAATGTTAATACACGCTTATTATCTAAAGCAAGTGTCCCACCTTTTAGTTGTATCACATCCTCTATAATTAACAAGTACACATATTGATGCAAGGCATCAATGGTAAATAGCGTGCCCGGAGCTTATTATAATTTTGAGAATAAACTCAACTGTTTCATGAAAAAATAAAGTTATATAAAGGCATACAAGCCACTTATGACAAAAATATACGCGGACAATAAACACAAAAGAAGGAATATTTCTTGCAAAAAGATATGGGCAGTATTAGCAATGGGCCAGGAAAAGCAGCTTATATTTTTGGTCAGTCCAACAATTTTTCCATCCATCCTTTTTCTCCAGGCCAAACTCCTTAACAGAGAGAGGAACAGACAAAATTAAGAGCAGCCAGTGATGAGAAAATTGCACTACTGCATCAACAGAGCGTAACAGATCAAATTTGGGTCATTAGGTATCAACAACTTGTAAAGATAAAGAAATCAACAGAACTGGCAACCCAGTCAGTAGAAAATCAGTGCAAGAAGCAGTACAGACCCTGACACCCATTCAAAGATATTGAAGCTTTTCCAGCCCGGCTGCCACCAATTGAAGCACTAATTTCATCCATACCCGTGTCTGCCACATGCACTGGAGCGCAACCATGTCTGACACCAGCCGAAGTTGGTGTTCCCATTGACTGGTAATATCCTGTAAGTGGCTTCGAAGCATGGCTAGTTTCAAGCTCCGGTAGTGTGACATTATTACTGACAGGCTCTGGCTTTATTTTAACATCTATCCAAATAGCATTTGCAATATTAATCTATCAGTGCTAGCTTGGTTTTGTGATGCTGTTGCATCTGTATATCCAGCTAGGAACTGCGCCATTGCGGCCATTGTTGCCTCAACCCCTAAGGCAGTGATAATGGCTTCTAGGCCTTCTCTTGCCTGTTCCTGTGAGTCTACCATAGGTGGACTGCAAGGCCTGCCATGTGCATTAACTGGTAGTGTGTTTTGCTCATGGTTACATAGGCCAAATCGTCTCACGCTTGGCAGAGAAAAGCTCTGTTCGTGGGTGTTGTATTTAGGGGTGTTCAGACCCAAACCATCATTACTACTGCCCATAAAGCGTTCATGATCTATTGAAAATGATTCATTGACGCTCATACCTGGCTGTGGATATGCCAGAATATTTGTCTGCTCCATGGCAGTCGGTGGTGTCTCAAAATTATTTATCGTGGGACCAATACACGTCTCATTGGTGTCGCAAATGCTTCCCACCTCATGCTGCTTTTCAGCCTTTGGCTGAGGTGTTATTCCATACACAGATACAGTGTTCCTGTGAGGCTCCAGATTCAAATTCTTACTACTAGCGTTGGTAGTACTGACTGGGTGTACATCACTGGTAAGCTGGCGAATGTTAAGCCTTGATGCAAGCTGTTGTACTTTCCGTGACAACGCATGTAGTGGATTGAACTGGCCTTCCATAGTGTAGGTAATCTTTCTCGTACACACACACGTACAGCGCCAAAATTCAAGCAGAATATGGTGTTTCTGCAGCCTCTGAGATGTACAAAACACTGTTCAAGGGGCGTCACTCTGCGTGGTAATGTGTTGTTCGTGATACGAGTTGTCTCCCTTGTATCGTCACAGGCTTGATACTATTTCAACAGACGCTATTGTAATATCATGAATAGTTGCAGTAACTATTGAGCAAGCCTACGTTATTAGCAATGTTGCGGTGGTGCTAATGTTCTTGCAAAATTCACATACATACAAATATACTTGTGCGTATCTTGACAACAATAATTGGTTAACTTTTGTATGCTGTCAATGGGGTCTCTTGGTGATTTCAAGTCCTAGTGACTCTGTAATTTTGTTGAAATCACCCCAGGACGAACGATAATCCGTTTCGTCTGATCTAAGCAAAAATATGCATGACCATGTATTTTTTTAGAGAGAAATATTTGTGCTAATCTGTGTGTATGAGCATAGGACTATATGCGTTATTTAATGTGATCAGCTAGCTTTTTGAGTTGTAGATGTTATTTTGTATGCTAGAATTGAATGTTTGTTCATATGTTTGTGTGTGTAATGTGTATGTGTGATCATGTCCTACTGTGTACGGTTTCTCTCTTCTACTACTATGATCATGAGTATAATGTTGTCTTGAGGAGCGTTAGCTATGATAGCTAAACCAATGTATAAAACAAACTGAATTTGTGTAAATGATGTTCTATCGTCAAAAATATTAACATGGTGTTTTAACAGCTAAAAGGAAACAGAACAGCAAACGTTAGTTCGTTGGTATTGTACTATGTAGGATATTGTGGAATCTAGCCGTCTGCAAACAGTCTACAATAGTGGTGCGATTCCTACCATATCCACGTCAGTCTTACAAAAGAACTACTCTCTTCTCGTGGCTGTATTCACACATCACATCACGTACACCGTACCGATGTCCACATGGTCTGCCTGTTGAACACATTCGAGGTAGGCCCACGCACAAGGAATGCCAGGGTATTGCGGACCAGACAGACCTGAATTGCCACAACTTTGAGTTAGATCAGTGTTAGCTGTTACAGACTCACTACTTGCAGAAGCTTTCGGATGCTTGCCTGTAACATTCCCCTGTGGAGGCTATCACTACGAGTCTTTCAACTCTACGGTCACGCTACAAAAACAGAGAGAATTTGCCAACACCTCACCAGATCTTTCTACATCAATGTCTGTCTGTCTGAGCTGCTATGTATCGGCTGAGCTGTTAATTTTAGCAACAACGTTAGAGCAGAATTTCGCGTTCATCTACAACAAATTTCGGCGTACCATGCTCCTAAAAAGACGAAATAATTATGCATCTACCATCAGTCTAACGTTCAGTCTAATGCTCAGTCTAACGTGCACAAACTTGGCAGCATATAGACATGCAGAGAGACATAGGTAGAGTGCGCACGAGGAATGCCAGGGTATTGCACTTTGAACGGTTATTATGCCTGGGTGCTAATGTCTATTAGACACAGTCGGCCCAATCAGCATTGGTTAGTGGTGAGAGAGAGAGAGAGAGAGAGAGAGAGAGAGAGAGAGAGAGAGAGAGAGAGAGAGAGAGAGAGAGAGAGAGAGGTGTTGTGGCTCACTGCTAGAAGCAGAAAGCGAAGAAATGCTGTGCGCGCGGCCTTTTATACTCTCCAGAGAGCATATCTGCTGTTTTTACATCAGCCTTTGACTGGCCAGAAGCGTAATGACGTAGTATTGTTTTGGGAAAACTCTGTCTATAAATCACATGTATAACCTAATTGCTGATTCCATCAATATATGGCTACGAATATTTAATTTGGACGACTGTCTGTGTTATAAATTCGTTCAGAATTAAGTTTTCATTGCTGGATAAAGTTGTGACCACCCCAAGAAATCTAATAATGCTTGAACAAGATGATAGGCCGTAACCTCTCTAACCCGGGGCGTGGCTAGTCAAGAGGGCGCAACAAAATTCCCACGGTTGAATTATGTCAAGCGGCGGGTTACAGCTGTTCTCTTGAATTTTTCGTGTATTTACATCAGATAGATACTATTTTTCAGCATCAAAATATACCGTTCTTATTCTCATACAGCCTGAAATGAGCTTTGATAACTACAAAAGGTGCTGTGTTGCCCTCTAGCATGTCATTCCGACATCTTAAATGGTCCACCCCGATAAATGACGTCATGGGTGTGGTTTACTACACGCATTTCCGTGTTTTAAAATCGGCTCTTTCCTTGCTCAAGCATTATTTTAAGGGCTTTTAAGTGAATGGGTATGTCAAATATACATGTTTCTTTCCAGCAATGCATCCCCGCAACAGTGCGAAGCTGAATAAGTTTGTATTTGACTGTGAAAGGCACCATTACGCAAGTATTTCCTCTTCTTGCTCGGAAAGGTATGTTGGGAGTCCCTCCCCTATTTAGAATAGGTGAACCAACAACTTGGCATCGTACGTGAAAACCGCTGGTACTTGCATAATACGAGTATCAAACTATTACATTTGATCAGGATTGTTGCTAAATCGTTCCACAATATCAGAATATCAGAATACATGTAAACATCCACCGCAAAGTATTACAATATTAAAGAAAAACTGTAAAGAATATTTTAAACCTAAATCTTGATACCTTCCTAAACAGACGTGAAGAGCTTATTACCCGGATATAATTATTATTATATTGGTAAAATATACACTGCAATGCTAGTGAAATGCACAAAGCAAGTATATTTTTGATGCAATACAGGACCCCGATCTGTACCGACAGATAACCTTTTCAACAAAGTTAAGTGGCCAGGATAGAACCAATACCGTGAACCTAGTTTTCTCCAACGAAAATGATATAGTAGAAAACATTCTGACAAGACCCAGTGGGAAACAGCCACGACATCGTGATCTGTTTCATTTAGCTCTCAAATCTATTAAACGATATCTTTACTGGAAACAAACTATTAAATCAAATATTTTTGCTCGACAAAAAGGCCAAAATCGGATTCAACCGTTGCAATGATGACGATCTTGTTGACCACATGTACAAATGTTAGGGTATTAGCCTGATAAGTCAGGTGCTACGAGTACACGCGGCTAATAATATGGGATATATAGAAATATTTTCACATTACTATAATAAATATTTGGTGGTTGAATTATTACAATATTTCGCACAGCGCGAGAACATAGTGAGTTCTACATGGCCGTATGTTCGAAAACTGGCTATAAGGCATGTAGAGATATTCTGGTACCGAATATAGTACATTATTGGAATTTGACAATGGGCGATATGTCAGGACATATCGACAACTATCTGAATGTGGTGAATGTGAACCAACCATATTACAATGGGGCCATATGGCGAATATGTAACTACATATTACCAAATTACTTGATGGTAGAATCGTGCAAAAGCAGTAGTACATATTCAGTTATATACAGCTATATGTAAAAAAATGATTACAAACCGAGAACTGAGATTCTAATACTGAATATAGTAAATTGTTAGCATTTGACAACTATCCGTGGCTACTAAATTGAATATTACGAAATTACTACGTGGTAGAAATCTCAAGATTCATTAGCGTATTCATATCCCTATCTAACCATATGGGTGAAATTATGTAACCACACGTATTGCAGACGGTAGGGTATTGAAAACCACAGATCTGCCAACATTGGAACAAATTTATGCGATGAAATCGCATACTACAAAAATACTTCACGTTCGAATTCTTTTAAATTCCCAATGTAACTAGCATATTCAAACTCCTATACGTCTATGTGAGCGAAGTTCTGGAACCGACCATATTACGGAAAGTAGGGCACCGAAAACCACGAATACACCATCATTTAAGCTAAATTTTGCGTATTAAAATTACTTCATCTAGAATTTGTTAGATTCGGAATATAACTAGCTTATTAAAGCTCAAGTCTATGTGGGGTAAATTATGGGGCTGAACATACTACAGACAATAGGGCACTGAAAACTGTGGTGGCTTATTAATACAATGAACCTTTCCAGTTTAGCTATGCCCTGCCCATCTCTAGCTAAACTCCACCCATACCACTCTCGAGTTGGGATCGATGGATTTCTGAACTACTAGACGATAAATTTCAAGAAAACTATACAGGTAAGCCGTGGAATATTTTGACACTAAATTGACTGGATCCTGTTGCTGCCTATGGCAGCAACAGCGGCCAGTCAAATTACTTTCAAAATATTCAACAGCATTTTTTATTAAATAACAAAAACATACATTTCGGCAACGTGTCAGATTATTAAAGCATTTAAGATGGACTAAATCGAGTCAGTCATGACGTCATTATTATGACGTTATCCTACGCGTCACTTAATTAATTACGACGTCATATGACGTAATATAATGGATGGACAACCTGAAAAGGCCCATTAGCAAGTGGTATTAATTACCCTCGCTCCGTCAGAGGATGAGTGTATTGTATTCGGATCTATGTGCGTTCGGGATGGCAAGGGTCTACAATCTATGATTGGCCTTGTTAAAATATGTGACCTATAAATACGGGTGCTCTCTTAATACAAGTGGTCCATACTGTGTGGACCACGCATTAACAAGTGGTATTAGGCATGTAATGCTCAATTTGCTCATGACAATTCCAATAGAGAGATCCATTTCTAGGTATGCCACGCCTATTTCTAGCTAAGCTCCACCCCGTTTTGCGTGTTGGAATCGATGTATATATATACGCTGAATAATGAATTCCCAGCCTTCCAATTTCAAGGTAACTATACAGGTAAACTGATGACTATTTTGAAACTAATTTGACTGGGTGCTTTTAAAGGTTTGCTGCCTCTGGCCGCAACAACGCCAGGTCAAATTAGTTTCAAAATATTCAACACGATGTTGATTAAACAGTAAAGACATACAATTCGTACACTTGCCGGACTATTCAACGTTCATGACTGAGCTCGATACGCCATTCATTTGCACATTTTGGATTGTGACGTCAGCCTGTATATGAAGTAATTGATCATGACGTCATATCCTTCAGTTACAGATCGAACCGAGCCATTATCATAGAAAATGACTGTTGAATAAATAGCAGACATACAATTCGAACAGCGTCTAGTCAAATAAGTTTCAAAATATTCAACAGCATGTTGATTACATAGTAAAGACGTGCAATTCGCATTCTTGACTGGCTATTCAATGTTCCTGGTGGAACTAAATACGTCATTCATTACACATTTTGATTGTGACGTCCATCTACATCTGACCTAAATAATTATGACGTCATATACAGAAAAATTCATTGTCATAGAAAATGTCCTATGTCTAATTGCCGTCCAAGAGACCATTGTGGGTTTTCTTTTGCAATTTACTACTGGAATTACAGGATCCGTTATCCAACCAGTTATTCCAGTGGTAAACTTTCAAAACAAGTTCTCTGGCGAGTAGCTAATGCAAATGGACATTTCTCACGATCACCGCAAGAATCCATTTGTGGTCAGTTTGATAGAGTGCTAAAGTGGACATATAAGAGACGCCGCGAGTGGGCGTATGCTTGAGTACTTTCATCTGCAGAAGGAATGATAAACATGTTTTGTACGCAGTCCTCCAGCAAAAGAAGCTTATTTAGAGTAGTTATTTGGGGTTCCATTGGCTGTTTATTAAAATAATTAAGCGGTCATCGCCGCGCAAACTATTACAGTCGGACCAGAACAAATATAAGAGAACTCGCCATGAATCACGCGCATGAAGATCATAATTGAGAGCTAACCCAAAAACAATCTAAAAATAGAGCCGTGTCTTCGGGCCGAGAATTATTAGATCTGGTATCGATGGAGATCTCGCGAGACACAGCCCCACAATCCCCTGCGCGAAATGGCCGCGCCTATAGGCAATTCTAGGCAGCAATAAATAGAAGCGTGCCCGCTGGAGCGGGCACGCAATAAACACTGATGATGACTGTTAGAAGGTAAAAGGAAAGAACTGGAAGAAACAACACTTTTCCTAGTTGAGTTTGAGTGATAGGTTACTAAATAGCAACATCAATAACTCCGATTCATCTAACTCATTTTTATTGTATCCTCTGGTCAAATTGTTTTATAAGTTGTTCTGTCATGATTGGGGTACAAGACCAAATATGTTGCTATGCGCAATGCCTAGATTTGGATTAGGCTAGAGCTCGTCACATGATCATGTGATAAGCTCTAGCCCAATCACAATTGGGGTATACCACATAGAATATATATTCTTAGGTTTCCATAGATATACATGAATCCAGACATTCACGATACCTCCATGTCAGGCATTCCTAACTCTTATGTCCATGTTGAGTCTTTCTTCCTTCATTTTCATCTTATGTTTTCTTGTAGTTCCGGATTGTTTTTCTACCACCCGTACTTTCTGTCTTTAGGATATTGCCCCCCCCCCCCACCCCCACATTCTCCGCCCCCCCCCTACCCCAATTGAAGTATCTGGCCCCTTCTTCTCGCTGTATTGATCGGTCATCTGGAATTCTATATATGCTTATCAGCCAATATCCTGGGTACCAGCCAGCTACTTTAGTATAACACATAGCTTATCTAGACGTTTCAAACTATTTACTTCTCCTGATCCCTTTTCTATCTGATAAACTCTTACCGTTACAATGTAGTTGTACCACTTTAATCAGGAGACTCCGGATTTCGGTTTGCTGTCTCTCTATCGTTTTTTAATGAGCTTTCGTTCATGATCGCAGGAAGATCTTCCAATTTCTATTTTGTCCACTAAGGCACATGAATTGTTTGTGCCAAGCGAATACAATAAATCGATCGTCGGCCTCACATTTCTCTTCAGATTCTTGATCATGTACAGGACGCCAGTTCTTAATCCTCAGGGTGTC
This sequence comes from Chaetoderma sp. LZ-2023a, assembly GCA_034401795.1. Taxonomy (NCBI): domain Eukaryota; kingdom Metazoa; phylum Mollusca; class Caudofoveata; order Chaetodermatida; family Chaetodermatidae; genus Chaetoderma; species Chaetoderma sp. LZ-2023a. Next base: position 48,155,963 of record CM067360.1, read on the forward strand.
CTTTGACATCGGACTCGGCATGGGGAAGCCAGTGGCCAATCCGATGTGAACTTAGTCTGAGAGTGGTGTCCACATCAGGTTTTGCTCCAATCGAACAATATCTTCTTAGGAAGCTGGGAAGATGGACCCATGAACAACAGAACTTCGTTGAAAATGCTGTTGTCCACAACCGAAGTAGTATTTGACCAGCCTGGTGAACCTGAAAGGATACTCTGTTTGCCTAGAATCGTGTCAATATCCTGAACTATATCTAAGAGCCGTGTTCACATCTATAGATCGAATCAGTTCATCTGATGCAAAACTGAGGGAGTGTTGCGTCGAAGTAAGAGTTTTGCATTCATACATGGTACTTCTTTTAGATCAAGTAAACAATCCGGAAACATCTGGATCGTAAAGGAACTAGCCCACAGGAGGAACTGTGGCTCATCCTAGGAGATTCTCGCTAAGGAGCGCCTCTCTCGGCATAGATAAGAAATTCATTGTGTTGACATTGCAAATTTACGTCGGTGCAACTACATCGGAACAGTTAATCCAACGAGCTTTATTCTGTCTGAAGCCTATTTCTCTTTTGAATATGGTCACTGGACAGCCTTCCAGTTCTGTCCAAGCATGTACGGCGGGGATTGCTCACTGGATGACCTGTTGGAACTAAATGTCAATCTAATCTCCGGTAATATGTTCAGTAACCACAATTTTCCCGACCTTCGGATAGTAATCTGCTAAGCCTCCGAATTCTCATTGGCTCAGTCTTTTGCCGAGTTCACCCCTACAAATTATATATAAAGTACTTATCTTTTCCCGGAATCCACTGTTTAAATTGATTTACACATCTGATAAACATGCTGGACAAGATAATAAACAACAGTATTCACGCTTCATTAGTCTTTATATACAAAAAGGAAAGTACATCTCCGTCAGCGACCGAATGCTTGGGCCACGGCCATGAGTTATCTCCGTTACAATATTACTACTATTATACTATAGACTATATATACTATATATTATACTATTTACCATAATAAATCACATCGCCATTGAATGTAGACGAATGCCGTCCCTTTATCAGCAAGCAGACCCATGATTGTAAGAATCACATAGGTAAATACGTATGCAGATGCGGATTTATATCACGTGACATTATCTCAAATACTCCGATTATGTAATCGACCTAGACCCAAATCAGATTTTCGCGTAGAATGCACGATTCGCTCCTGAATGTACAAGAGTGAAGTCACTTTTATCAACAGCAGGGCAGGTTATTTATTTTTACTGTTAATCGCACCATAGCCTCATTCACAACAGTAATGGACCTTTCCAGTTTATCAATCCATCACACGACGTTATATGACGTCATAGTCAACTACGTGTCGTGTAGGATGACGTCATGAATGACTCGATTAGTCCGTCTTAAACGCTTAATAGTCCGGCATGTTGTACGAATTGCATGTCTGCTATTTAATAAACATGCTTTTAAATATTTTGAAACTAATTTGACTGGTCGCCGTTGCTGCCATAGACAATAGCACCAAGTCAAATTAGTTTCAAAATATTCAACAGCTTATCTGTATAGTTTTCTGGAAATTATTAGTCAGGGAGGTCAGAGATCGACCGATCCCAGCACAAGCTTGGTATGAGTGGAGATTAGCTAGAGATGGGCGAGGCATAAGGACCATTACGAAACAATATTTTACTCTTTAGATTTGCTTCAGCTAGGCTATATTTAGTTCACTGCATATTCCGGTAATCTCAGGAAAAGTTAACAATGATTATAACAATCGAATATTGTTTATCTATGATTCTATCTCTGCTTTGGCATTATCAGTTTCACTGATGGACAATTTAAAATCTCAATTGGACCTGGGTCACCTATATTATCCTCAACTTCTAGACCCAACTCAATATAAATTTCCAGTTTATCCATCCACTGTATGACGTCGTAATCAACTACGTGACGTGACGTGTAGGATGACGTCATAATCAATTACAGCGTGAATGTCTCGATTTAGTCCGTCTTAAACGCTTAATAGTCCGACACGTTGTACGAATTGTATGTCTTTACTATTTAATCAACATTCTGTCGAATATTTTGAAACTAATCTGACTAGGCGTTGTTGATGCCATAGGCAGCAACAGCACTCAGTCAAACTAGTTTCAAAATATTCAACAGCTTACCTGCATAGTTTTCTGGAAATTGATAGTCAGGAAGTTCAGGGATTGATCGATCCCAACACGAGCGAGGTGTGGGTGGAGTTTAGCTAGAGATGGGCGGGGCATAGCTAAAACTGGAATGGTCCATCGCGTGGTTAGGTTTCCTGCAAAGTAGGCCTACTAAGCACCATCCGGAAAGAAACTTTTCATAAATGGCATTTGACCCCAAAAGTTTGCAAACAACAAGCCAAGTTTAGCGAGGATCAATTCATAACAACTCGAACCATCCGAAGATACAATAATCAAATCACATTCACAAAGAACTTGGCCCCAAAATCAATTCACCTTTCCAGTGTATACATCTATCAATCTGACGTCATATGACGTCATAGCCATCTAAGCGACGTGTAGCATGACGTCATAATCATTACGTCATAAATGATTATGATTGGCCAGTCTTAACTCTTAATAGTCCGACACGTTGTACGAATTGTATGTCTCTACTATTTAATATACATGCTGTTGAATAATCATACAGGTAAGCTGTTGAATATTTTGAAACTATTTTGAAACGAATTTGACCGGTGTCTGTTGTTGGTTATGGCAGCAACAGTTCCCAGTCAAATTAGTTTCAAAATATTCAACAGAATGTTTTTTAAATTGTAAATTCATCAAAGACATACAATTCGTACATTTTCACGACAGCTAGATACGTCATTATGATTGTGACTTCAGCTAAGTAGTGACGTATTTGATTATGATGTCATACATTTGAGTGACACGCTGGTCCATCCGTTCTATGCACTTTCTGAGAGTCTCATGGGCTACCACCTGGGTCAAGTTCGACTCCAGTAGTATAGCCGGGATTAAACGGATACCACGTCCCGGAATAACGGGGGAAATCGAGAAATTCGCCTCCCAGGCCCTTAACAATTGAGGGCCGCATTTTTTAGGTGTTTTTAGGTCCAGGTAGCGCAGGCCTCTAAAAAACCGCCGCCCCTAGGGGCCCCCTTCACTATGCCAGCACGTAGTGCGACGTAGTGCGACGCCACACCCCCATAATGAAAGCACCCGGGAGGCGAATTTGCCGATTACCCCCGTTATTCCGGGACGTTGTATCCGTTTAATCCCGGCTATACTACTTAGCACATGGTCTTAACGTCCATTTAGAGACTAGCATACTCAGCGGTATACGAGCTGATCAAGCCCGCATTACAGGGTCTTAACGTCCAGACAAGCATACTCAGTGGTATACGAGCTGATCAAGCACGCATTACATGGCGTCCATTTAGAGACAAGCATACTCAGCAGTATACGAGCTGATCAAGCACGCATTACATGGTCTTATCAGCGCCCTGCGCCACTGCTGTAGACGCCAGCACGAGCAATACGATGAGAAGCATGGCTATATATGAAGAGTTAAACTGAACAGAGTGAACCCCTCGAGAAATATCTGTGCCAGATCGAGCCCTGCTCCATCCGGATCGATAGTGATCTTCATCCCCTCAGGAGCAGGGGCTAGCTGCTTCACTCTGCCGCCGGCTAAGAAACGTAGCTCTAGGACTATATGAGTCGTTTGCGGGCTAATGAGTCCCACTCGCTGAAGCAGTTTAACAGCACTCTTGGCTTTGGAGACATGTGACACCCCATCGACCCGTAGGGTGCCCTCCTGGACTGCTTCTTATGGTCCATCGAATGGACGACGCAGCAGGAGCTTTCCACCTGTAACCCCGATCCGGTGACCCACCTTCGTCAGGGAGACACCTTCACCTATGTAGGTGAGGAAGGACGATCCCCGATTGTAGAGCTTTCGAACTGTCCCATCCTTTTCCACAACAGTGGAGATGGGAGTAACCTCTATGTCAATGAGTGCGGGAGGCCTATATAGGGGCAACCATGTTTGCCAGTTCCCCCCAGGTCCGGCGCGGTACCACACTTAATCCTTCTCAAATATGAACTGCAGGTTTTTTGCCAGGGTCAATAGCAGGCCATCACGGACCATCGGCTGGGAACCGCTCGAATAGGGTTTGACCAGATGAAAGCTGATGTCGTTATTTAGGGTGTTGAGGTCTGCCACCTCTGTATCCGAGAGCTCAATCAATGGCTCGAGGACGTACTTCCTCTTCGGGAAATCGTACCGAAACACGATCTTGTGGCCATCTATGTCGCGACCCAGGCGCCCTTTCGACACATCCTTGAGGTCTGTGAGCATCTCCACCCCATCACCCCCAATGGGGTGGAGGGAGAATGCCTTTGAGCTTGCTTCGTACTGTAGGGCGAAGAACTTGCCATCACTCTCTTCTACCTTGGCAGCATCAACTGCGTACACATCTGCGAGGTCGGCAAGGCCAGTCGAGTGAGCAAATATGGGTTCCATAGCACGCTATAAAGGGGTTTAAACGAGACATATAACCATGCCGGTGGTCCGACTGCTGCTCTCCGGTGGTGAGAACATAATCTCACCCTCTCTAGAGGGGAGACAGGGGGTACAGTACCGTATAGAATGGGTCCTCTTCGAGGTGCCCCAGCGGGGCACAACATACATACACGCCGATGTGCTGCATCAACCTCCGGGCAGGGCACACAGCAGCTCACTGGTAGAAGTCGGCCGGGATATGATAGAGTAACTCCCAGGTGCCAACAGCAACCTATGGAAAGCTATCAGTCCTAGCCTGTTCACACCTGTAAATCACCTGTTTGACAAGCCCTCCATTAACATATACGCCAGCACGGATGGGATATCGGACGCCCATTTAGAGTTTACACTCTTATTACTCATTGACCTGACGACAACATGATATCATACCAGCAATATCTGTCCTTTGCCGAGATGCTGAAGAAAGAGGGTTGCCCCTTCATGACCACTGCACAAAACGAACAGATGCTCGCACAGCAACAGATCTGTCAACAAGAAGGAGAGCGCCTACAGCGGGAGAACTGGTATCAACAGAACATGCGCGGGCAAGGAGGCACGGGGGGAATTTCCGATACTGGCAGGCCCTCCTGGAGGAGAGTAAGCGGGATGCAGGAGTCTTGACAGACGACGATCGGCCAGATGTCTACGACGATGAGCCAGGTGTCTTCACGGACGAGGATGAGCCAGAGGTCATACAGTGGGAAGAGGAGATGGCGCGGAAGTATAAGATCAAGAAAGCCATCCAGCGGCGGGCCTACTATCATGGTGATAAGGTGAAGTTCCAGATGTCACGTCTCAGAACGCTACTGGCACCCGACATAGTGCTGGATGACCACGTTCTAAGAGCCATCTGTCTCAAGACCGAAAAGCTGGCAGGGTTTGCCAGACTCTCCAAAATGAACCCTTCTATGACTCATAAGCAGATTCTGCAGGTGATGCCGGTTTAAGCCTCCAGATATACTATGGCAAAATCAGAGTGGCGGAAGCAACCAGAACTATACCCCTCCCTGACTGCTGACGAGGGCGGTACCATCCACGGCTGGCGACTCCAGCAGATAGATACCATCATGCAGAATCTCGTCCATGAGGCAGAAAAGTACGGCAGAACGCGCAGTCGATATAAGACAGCCTACAACGTCCTCGCGCATACAACCACTGCTGCGGGCGTGATTGGAGCCAGTGCTGGTGTGGCAGCTGTGGCCACTCTCGCTACAGGGGTGGGTGCCCTCGTCGCCATCCCTCTGGGTGGCGTGACACTAGCCACCACTGTCTTGGCCACGGGCTTGGGGGTGTGGCAGCGGCAGATCACAAGGAGGTTGGAGAAGCATGCTAAGTATGTGACACTAGCACAGAGTATGCTACGGACTATCGACGAGTCTGTCGGCAAAGCTCTCGAGGATGGCCAGGTCATTGACGAGGAGTACCGCCATATATTGAAGGTCCAAGCCCTGTACCACACTGAGAAACCTAAAGTGCGACAGCAATACCTCAAAGGCTCCAGCGGGCGGGTTGATATGGAGGAGTTAAAAAACGAGATGTTACGGCGAGGTCACCTCGCCGGTCTCTGGAGCGACTACAAATAATGTGCTGCGTTAGCTTTAAGAACACCAGTATAGATGGCCTTCCCACGGGACCTCACGACAGTCAACCGGAGCCAACCGCCCCTCCTGGGTACACTCTTGACTGGCCTGAGAGGCCTATTTGATGATATACCAGAGCTAACACCTTTCTCTATCACAGTGGATGGACGGGCCCGAATCAGCTTCTCCGTCAACCCACGACCACTGACGAACCACCCTATCACCATCAGGGATGCGAAGCAAGCTCATACTTGGATGGCTGCTCCAAGCCTCTCATACTGGAATCAGCAGCTGAACTTTGCCGTGTGGTGTGCCACGGCAGGCTGTGGAGTAAGTTCCACCATGCTTCACCCCTATTCTGGTACTCCTGAAGCTGTGCTCATCGCCAGCTGTCTCAGATTCCACGTGTACTTCACTGTGCGACGAATCCTCCATGAGCTGGGTGCAAGCCTCCCTGATACAAACGACTTCGATCCACAGCTCAACAGTCATAGCGTCTCAGCGGCCAGCAGACTACAGAGAGAGTTCAGAGCTCACCCAGACTATCGGTGGCATGGCGGCGACAACCACGGTCTAGGGATTATGTACGGTGGCCCGGGACGTAACTACTCAGGATTCCCCTATCGAACACCCCGACGAGTAGGCCGACGGAAGACAGCGACATTCTCGTTCGATCCAGACTCCGATCCTGGGGCGATAGTGCAGAATATGCACATCACCGGAATCAGGCAGGACTCCCCAGATGTGTGGAAGTACTTTGTCCCACACACCACCTCGGGTCTCACACCAGCAGGGATCGTTCGGATCAACCAGTCCCTGGAAGCCCTGTGCTACTGCCTCCTTACAGCGCAGACCAAGCTGCGTCATTCCATAGATGGTGACAGCGGAGCAGAGGTCCAGGCCATGTTCATCAGTCTCGTTGAGGATATGATCATCGTGGCAGATCCCAGCAGTCTTATTGCTAAGTTCCAGCAGGGGCTGCAGAAGGCCCATCGCAAACTTGACTTTGCTCTTTCACCACACCTACGGTTGATTCAGAGCAACATGATCGTGAACATCGAGGACCTCCAAGTCAGGGGCTATAACAACATGATAGTCGAGGGGAGTTCTCCCGGTGTCCACTTCGGTTTCAACGCGGATATCAACACACCTAGACGTAATACGGGCCATACAGTCACACTGCAGCCAGTCGACACGGCGCTTCCCATGGCAGCGCCAACCCCACCACTGCAGCCAGTCGCCACGACACCACTTCCCGTGGCAGCTCTACGAGTGGTGTCAGGCCTAACTATCGTGGTGCTCGGGATCAGCCTACTCCGCCGCTAGCAAATCAGCTATCTCGTCAGTCTCGGCGGGGACCACAGTGAGACACTGAGCCAGCTTGGCCTGCCCTACAGCCCCTATACACGCTGCCAACATGCACATCCAAGGGCTGGAGGGTTCCGCAGTGCATCCTTTTTCCAGCTTGTAGTATCGCAGAGCCTTGTTCAGCTCTGAGTTAGGTGAGGCCATGGAGGTCTGCAACTGCTGGAACACATCTGACAGATACTCCCGATCCTTGTAGAAACCTTTAGTTCGCAGGAGCTGCTCGACGATACTCCCACCCATGATAAGGTATTCGAGGAAGCAGATCTGCCCCTTTCCAAATCCTAGATAGAGCTTCACAGCTGTCAGCTCCTCTGTCAGCTCAGCACCAGAGAGCTGAGCGAGCTCATCTGGCGTCTTCTTCTTGTAGGCCTTCAGCTCCCTCTGGAAGACCTCATAGTACTTCTCGCATAGCGCGGACATGTTTAAGATGACTCAATAGAGAGATGAATATTCCTGAGTACAAACCCAGCAAAATGGCAGATGCAGACTGGGAAGATCTTATTAGCTCACTCGACAGGGAACACAGGCGTTTAACTGCGTTGTATACTCAGGGTTTAAACAATGCCGTCAACGGTACAGATCGTGAAGCAACTGCCCGAGAGCCAGATGAGTCTTCAGAAGGTAGAGAACCTGCTGCGAACCAAGACAGAGAAGTTACTGACACAGGCTAAACCTCTGGCAGTCCATGTCGCCAGTAACGTGGCGGCAAATGTGGCTGTGGTGAAGATGACAGGGGGAAATGAGGTTCTTCCTGCCGCCACTGCAGCTGTCCTCGCTACCGTAGTGAGTGGGGTGGCCGGCCACTGTCTCGGAATAACTCACCCCATCCCAAAGATCGCCCTCAGTGGTGCCGCCTACACTGCCGCCGCCAAGATCATGGGTGAACGTGTTACACTAATGGAGGCCGCGGTTCTAGGGCTAGCAACGAGTGCAATGGCCGAGATCATCGTCGCCTATGTTTAACCCTTCTGAATAGTGAGAGATGGATGACGAGACCCCTGCAGCATATGAGGCATGGCGGGCTGGAGGGTGGTGTGTAGTCCATAGTCGAGCATGCGGCCTGAGGATTGCCAATGCCCAGGAATGGTGGACCGCCAACAAGGCGTGCCCCTGCAGAGAGGGCCAGTACCCTGAGCACTGCTACCTATTCCCTTGGCCGACTGCGTGGTCCTCCTATGCCCAACTATTTCACTGGGGGTATGACTAGTGGGTTTAAGCCGCGTATATAGCACTATGACTCTGTCACTCACAGACCTAGAAAGCAAAGAGCTAGGCGATCTTGCTCACTTGGGCGAGGCACGCCTCGGTTCAGAGGACACTGTTGCCCCTATCTCCTTCCTAGACTTCGATGAGAAGGGAGACCCGCGGGAGATCCGAGGTACCATCCCAGCCCGAGATCTCGTCGGGAACACTGATACGGTAGGACAATCGGCCATTAACAAGGCCAAGACTGTATACAAGGGGATGGGCATCAAAGACAGGGCAACGATGCGAGGTATGCTCGGAGCGACGGGGCTGGTGCCATCAAGGTTATGGCTGAGTCCTATGCACAAGACCTGGTTAAGGATCTCCTGAAACCGCGGAGCTTTTTCCAACAAGACGGAGAGAATCTCAGGGTAGGCACCATCGGCCTGAGCAATATCACGGTCGATGGCAAAAAAGGTGCTACCGACAGCCTCCAGCTACCAGAGGTGAAGAAGTCAGGGTTCTTTGGTTTGCCGTTTAAGCTCGCATAATAGTCATGGCTTCCCGCGCGTGTATCGTACAGATACTGGATGTGCTAGACACTGCGGGTGCTGACACAGGCCCTCTACGCTATCTTCTCAGCTGCTGCTGGGATTTCATGCTTGACGCCTCCATCGCATCCTTCGTATCCGCCGGAGGTACAACGCTACCCACACAGCAGGCGCAAAAGCTGGTGCAGGAAGTACTGCCGTTTAGTCTCCCAGATATAGACGAGGCTACCGCCGACCAAGTGCTAACCATCCTTCGCGCACATGTCTGTACCATTCGACAGTAGGCCGGCCGATGCTGGCCAGGTGGTGCTGATCATTGCCCCGTCAGGCCACGGGAAAAACATCTTGCTGCGGGCTCTCCTGGCCGAACATCTACACTCTCAATACATCCTTCTGGTGTCTGACTCCGCTGCTGAGGCGGTTGACAGTAATGATCAATGGTACAATGGTCCAATCACCAAGACGCAGAACCTGCAAGCCCTGATGGAGAAGCTGCTGGCAGCCCGACTGACAGAACCACTTGTTCTAGTTATCGATGACCCTGCAATGGACCAGAAGACAGTCACCTACCTCAGCAACATCACCAGGCGCATCCGGCACACAAAGATAACTGTCTTCATCCTCTTTCAGAAGTACACTGGCGAGATCTCTCCAGACATCCGCCACAATGCCCGGTTGCTATACTTCAGCTCCAAGTGTGGACGTGCCCTGCTCGAGACCATATACGACAGCCTAACCCTCAAGGAGCCCAAAGGGGACTTTATCGCAGGTGTACAGAGGGCAGCTGAGCTGTACCGCTTCATCTTCAGCAACAAGGAGACAGGTGAGCTGTCACACTTCAAGCCCTCTCTGGAAAAGGCGCAGACCTTCACCTACAAGCTGAATCCAGCCAGGAAACTAGCCTGCTCTACGCGTCATCGCTGACAGACAGACCGCGGCGGTCTCCGCTGCAACTTTTTTCGTTCAGGCTGCGCGGTCTCCGCTACTTCGTCCGCTACGTCATCAGAAGCTTGAGGAACTTCGTCAGAAGCCTGGAGGAACTTCGTCAGAAGCTTGAGCAACTTCGTCAGAATCTTGAGGAACTTCGTCAGAAGCTTGAGGAACTTCGTCAGAAGCTCGAGGAACTTCGTCAGAAGCTCGAGGAACTTCGTCAGAAGCTCGAGGAACTTCGTCATAAGCTTGAGGAACGTCGTCAAAAGCCTGGAGGAACTTCGTCAGAAGCTTGAGGAACGTCGTCATAAGCTTGAGGAACGTCGTCATAAGCCTGGAGGAACTTCGTCAGAAGCTTGAGGAACGTCGTCAGAAGCTTGAGGAACTTCGTCAGAAGCTTGAGGAACTTCGTCAGAAGCTTGAGGAACTTCGTCAGAAGTTTGAGGAACTTCGTCAGAAGCCTGTCGCTGAAACTCTATCCACCGAGGGTCAGATGGTAGGACTCTCTTCGTCTGGAACTTCTCACGGAAGACCCACTTTTTCCATGCGCGATGAGCATCTGACTTGCGAGCCGTTTTGATGAGGTAGTCCTGGTAGTTATCTGGGAATTTCAGAAATGCTGACAGATTCTTGACCAATCTCCTACGCCCTCTTTCATTGAAGATATGCTCAACAGCCTCCTTGCTGCCAACAGTGAACCCCTCTTGAGTACCTTTTGCATGACCAGTGTCATGGCTCTCCGCTACAGCGGCACTGACCTCCTCCCTGAAGTAGTTATTTGCCCCAGACTGGAGGCTATCCAGCATCTCTCGCTCTTCCTGGCTATGTAGGCTAAATACGGCAGCCCACTTCCCGACCATTAGTAGATCTTTGGGGTCGACCCTCGCCTTTTGGAGAGCTAGAATAACAGGACTGTTGGTTTGGCCCACAGGTATGTCGAGTGTCCTGCCCTGGATACTGTCAAACTTCCGGTAGAGTATCCGAGTCAGGAGTTCTTTTGTACTATGAGCTGGCGCTCCTTCCTCTATGGCGGCCAGTATCTCCGCATCCGTCGGCGGTGTAACCTTGACTCGCTCATGGATAATGTTGATGTCACGAAGCAGGCCTCGGACCCTGTCACTGTGGGACAGTGCACGCCGCGGCTGTCGTGCCGACTTGGCCTGCTGCCCAAAGATAATCTGCTGGAGAACTTTACCAAACATGGCAGCCGTTTAACCCCTCTATATACCCAGGCCTTAAACATGCTGCAGTATGTGCAACATCCAGATGGGGCCGTTGAACCCGCGACATCGCACTGTACTGATCCCCGGAAGGACTGCCTGACGGTCATTCGACCCAGTATACACGATGATAACCCGTTGTCCGCTGCTGGAAAGTACATTGACTTTGCAATCTCGGCACAGATCCACGAGATCAAGAGCATGACACTCGAGTTCAAGCTTCAGAGCACAACAGAACAGGCGGTAGAGCTCCCGCAGGTTCTGAACAGGTGGGAGATCGTACAGAGCAACAGCACCGTGGACACCACCTATGTGAACGATGAGTACCGAGTCCTAGGTCCGCTGGCTCGTGACCCAACCTTCTATGCGAAGGGAAAGGGGTACTACGCTGTGGGTGAGGGGTTCACGGCATTCGAACTACTGGTAGGTGTCGAGAAGCCTGTGGCAGTTCCACTCTTCACCCTCCTCGAGAACACACACGTGAATCCAGCTGCCATGCAGGATAGGTTGTTCCTCCGGGTGTACACTGAGCCTCTCGCAGATGTGTCGATGAATGCTCCAAGACTTCATGTCTGGCATGACGAGAATGACCAGGAACTGAAGCAAACGGGATCCAAACAGCGGATCGTGCATGTGGAGCGAGAACACCAGCAGGTCCAAGCCACAGCTAACCAAGAGGTAGAGCTGACATTGCATCGTGGTGCATCGGACTGTGTCGCTGTTGCGGTCCTGGTTCAGAATGGAGCCGTCATCCAGGAGGTGGGTAAGCTGGACGACTTCAAACTTGTGGTTGCTGGGACCAATGTTCTTGGTGAGGTACGCGAGCTGGCTGACTGCCAACTCTACAGACAGAAAACTAAGTCATACGCACTTCTGCGACTAACCAGTGGAAGCGACGACCTCGAGTCAGCACTCGAGGGCCGTCACCACGTCGGTGGCAGGAACATCCCACCTAATCAGGGCAACCGGCTCAGCTTCAACATCGGAAACCTCATAGCTGGGACTCGCCAATTAGGTGTGACGGTACTTTACTTTGGCTATGCTAAGGTATGCGTATCGAACACATCGGGTATTCAGCTTGAGCGCGCGTAGAGCACGACCCCTGTCGTCACCGCTGCAGCTGCCACTACTACTATAAGCTCTGCTGTCTTCTGACCTGTCGATGCTTCATAGTCGAGCGTAGGCTCAGATACGGCCTCGTAGTACTCATCGAGACTCTCATCTGCCTCTTTGAGGCTCTGGTTGGCCTGAGCTCGGAGTTGTCGTCGGCGTGCCTCCCTCTGGCGCATATGCTCGACGGCTTTGCTGTACCCAAACTTCTCCGTAGACAGCTTCTCCATCGCCTGGTTATGGCGCTCACGCTCGACCTCTGCCGCCTTCTTGTCGGCGAAGCTGAGTCCCCAGTTCGCTAAGGCAAACACGCCCGCATTCAAGATTGCGGAGGCCATGCTATAGACTACAGTTTAAAGCTACTATATACGGATATGTATGAACCAGAGGCTTATGAAGATCCAGTCGAGGATATAGATGAGGAGGATTATGAAGATCCAGTCGAGGACTATGATGCAGACGACTACGATGTAGCGGAGACCGTGGGTGATGAGCCTGAATCCCTCAAACTAATACACAGAGCAAAAGGAATCTATCGCACTTACGTAAAAGGTTCTATCGGTCTGCTGGCAGCAGTTGGGGCTCTGATCGCTCTGTTCACAACGAAGGCGGGCGAGACGGTCCGCAAGATCGCCAACAATGCTCTCCAGGGTGTGGAGAAGATTTCTGAAGCCATACCAGCCATCGCCTCAGGAGTAGGTACGTTCTTCGGAGTCGCAGGCCCTTGGCTACCGTATGTTGCCATGGCACTTGCGGCCATCTGGGCCGCCGAACATTTAAGCCATACTATATAAGGATGGCGTCTCTGTATGACCTAGTCAAGACACTTAACTTCCGAGGGTTAGTCGATAAGCTACCGCTCAGCGAAGATCCAGCAGAGACTAGACGCCGGTGTATGGGGGTGTTTGAGGAGGTCTTCAGTGATAGTCGAATGCATAACGGCCGTCTGTTCGTCTGTGTAGAGTTCGCCCAGGCTGTGCGTGACAGGACGGGAGTGGACGTCAGTGATACCCTCACCCAGACCGTGCGTGACAGGACGGGAGTGGACGTCAGTGATGAAATCCGGGGTCTTTCTTGAGGAACTCTACTATCAGCCTGGTGGATATTACCGTGAGCCCCACCAACTACTCGAGGCTGTACGTCGCAAGGGCCACAACTTCACCTTGGAGACAATTAGCCAGTGGCTCAGCCGCCAGGCGATGTGGCAGATATACAAACCTCGTCTACGGCACATCAGGTATGCCCATTTCGATGAAACTGTCCCGAATAGAGTTCACCAGGCAGATGTTCTATTCCTTCCACACGACTCGGTTGGTCGCAAGACCTACAAGTATGCCCTCACCATCGTCGACGTCGCCAGCAGGTACAAGGCTGCAGCACCGCTCACAGACAAGTCAGCTGGCCAGGTGGCCCAGGCATTCCAGGGTGCCTACGAGGATCCGGAAAATCCCCTCCAGTGGCCAGAATTGTTGCAGGTGGATGAGGGTAAGGAGTTCAGAGGCGAGACCGCGGCCCTCATGCGGAAACATGGTGTGGCAATTAGACGAGGTGAAGTTGGTCACCACCGTGCCCAGGCAATCGTCGAGCGGTGGAATCGGACACTGGCAGAGAGACTGTTCCCACACCAATACGCCCAGGAAATGGCACAGGCCGGAGAGAGGTCCAGGGTGTGGGTGAAAGGTTTGCCCCGGGTGGTAGAGCGATCCAATACTGAGGTAACTCGGTTAACTGGTAAGAAGCCAGTAGAGGCTATCCAACGATCCTCTGTTGCCCAACCTTCCGGAGGAGCGGACAAGGAACAGGTGTGCCTTCCATCTTATGCTCTGGTTCGGTACCTGTATGAACCTGGTGAGTTGGAAGGTGGGCGACGACGTGCAACAGATCCTAACTGGTCGCTAGATGTCCACAGACTTGACAGGTATGTCGAGATGGAGGGGCAGCCTACGTTGTACTATCTGGCACGCTCGGAGAGCTGTCCCAAACGTCCGTTTGTTCGGGAGGAGCTTCAGGTGGTCCCTCCAGACACACAGCTACCACCGTCGTCAGGTGCCTGAGGGATATGGTACTCGATTGGTTCGGTATGAACACCATCTGGCAACACATGCCGCTTATCGTAGTAGGCTGAGAGCCCGAGTTTTTCCTGTTCATACGTCACCATGCCCTGGTTGCGCATGCGTAGGCCTCGGTTCGTAGCTCTGTCCATGCTACCGTTTAGGGCACTGAAGAACCTTTGCCAAGAGACATCGTTCTGGCGTTTAGACATACCTTTGGCTGAGCATTTCACCTTCCCCTCGGGGCTCTCCACGTAGTAGCACTTGGAACAGAGAGCGATACCACGGTTGCCTTCGAACTCGAGCTTGAACAGTCCCGGAGTCCGTCCAGACCACTTGTCCCAAGCTAGCCACTCCCACTTATGAGCCTCATACTCTGCTCGCATCTCAGGGCGAATGACTTCGTCGAGGCTGGAGGCAGCTATTGCGATGTACGCAGAGTCCGTGTCCATCTGGAGGTACTCGAAGCTGTCACGAGGCACATAGTGATCCAGGAAGGCGTAGTAGAACTCCAGCATCCACAGCTTCGCGAGCTCGTATACGGCTATCCCCACCTGAAAGGGCCGGCGAATGGTGATTTTTGCCTTGCGTCTCTGGATCTCGTAGGACTCGCCGATCTGCTCGAGATCTTCGAACCATGCACTGCGGAGGGCTCTATCTACCACTCGTTCATCCTTGGTGAAGGTCGTGTTGCTGTGGCGCTCTAGAGCCTCGATGAGCTTCCCATAGGCACTGTTGCCTAGTAGCTTGAACAGATCTGCCAAGAGCGATTTGCTCTTATCAACATCTCCTGTACGGCGAGCATCGGTAACATTATTCACGAACCACTCGAACGGGCGCTGGGGCTTGTAGTCTATGGTGCGGTAGACCGCTGTAATCTCTAGCCCATGGGCGAGGTACCACTTGAGTGATAGGGCGTACAAGAGCTTCCTCTTGGCGGAGAGGGCGCCGACTAGTTTACTGGTTGTGGGACGTTTCCTACCTGTTTTCTCTAGGTATGTGTGCATCTCAACAGATACTGCCTCAGCCGGAATCTCTCTGTTGTAGAAGAGAGGGGGCATTTCCTCGAACTTCGCCCACAGTGCCTTAGGAACCTCTATGTCCACTTCAGCGAAACCGAACCAGTGGTCAGCCAGCAGATCCTTCTTAAATCTGGCTACGTCGCTAGCACCAGACCACTGCCGTACTGTCTCCTTACCACATGGCATCTCTTTAGCCATCGTAGACAAGTACAGAGCATTTGCGTCATAGCCGAGTAGACGTTGGCAGACCCGCTCACTCTGGCGGATGCGTGTCACACCTGCCTCGTGGTATCTGGTGAACACGATGCTGGGCCCTCCAACAACCGCGTCCTTCAGCATATCGTAGGCCTCCTTGCCGGGAGAGTAGAGGCTAACATCCGGCATGTGCTGAGCGGTTCCGCGTAGGAGGTACTGCAGAGACACTCCTGGGAGAGACACAGCATCCTTGAGGATGTCTATTTCTCGTTCCGTGTAGAACTCCCGCATCCGCTCGAGGGCTTCGATGAATGGACTGACATCCAGGTTGTTGTAGTATCGCAACCAGTCGGCGAACGTCTGCATGCCGCGAGAGCTAAACGTCTGTTTGCACTGTTTCTACTCCGATAGCTCGAGGAGGTAGCCACCTTTGAGCTTGGACCACCACGCTGGGTAGTCGGGGAGTCCGGGGTAATTAAGCTTCTCGGGGGTGTCGAACCATTCATACGGGAGCCAGCTCTTCTGCTGTGTACATCCATAGGCTTTGATCCATGCCTCGTAGGAGACTCCTGGCCCCAAGTAGTTAATCACATCGAGAAACCTAAGCTCGGGGGTCATGAGGAACATGGTCTTACTAGCTTGCTTGGCGACGTTCACTGTGCCAGTGTTGGTCAGCTCATCCACGAAGTGCTTCTTGATCAGGTTTAGGTCATAACGGCCAGAGTTGAAGCCCAGCACCGGGACTTGGTCACACCACTCGGTAATCAGTCGCTGCTGGCGTTTTGGGAGCTTGTCCATGTCTGAAGGGATGAACTGTGCCCGGACTTCTGTACGGATTCTGTGTGCTCGCCTGGTAATCTCCTCCATGAAAGCCTTGATCAGAGCTTCTGGGTCAGGATTGCAGAGGTGAGTGGGCTCACTGGCGGAGCCTTCCAAGGAGCAGCCGACTGACACAGAGATCGGTATGTGGTTACTCTCAATCGTGAGAGTCTCCGTAGGATGAGTCTTGACGCCATCTAGGAGCGCCTCGAAGTCATAGACGATGAAGTACGGGTATGAGACGGTCCGAACTCGTTTAGGGATGCTTGGGCAGCGTTTTATCCCGCACTCCCACTGTACCACAAGCGTGTATCCAGCTGCTCTCAGCTTCTCCTCTCTCCGGACTGTCTTGAGGTATTTTTGTTCGGCCGCCTCACCTCGCTGGTGCTGAGGGCATCCATGCCAGAAACAGCCATGGAACTGGTAAACGGTGTTGGTAGTCGGATCATAACCATCTACGGGAGCCCCCTCGATCCAACGCTCGCCACCGTGCCCACACTCTACATGGTGTATGTGGATACCTTGGGTTTTCGCCTCATACGTGACCCAACGAGTAGCCGCTGAACTGGCTGGTTGGGGTGGATAGAAGGCTTTCTCATGCGCAGACTGCGGTGCATCAACCTTCTCCCCAGGGCACTCTACGGTTGTTATGCCGCCTGTACAACGGTCAGCATGACGCTGAAGATGGCATGCCTGTGTAAACCCCTGCTGACAGTGCCCGCAGACTAGTGTATGTGCCAGCTTGGAGATGTTCTTTATATAGAAGGCGTGGTGATCGTACACCCCGATGGTCATAGTGTCGTGGTAGTGGGCCGCTTGCCGGATCAGGTGCCAGGTGCCCTCTTCAGTTGGTTCATACACGCGAATCCCGATCTTCGCGAAGAACTCTACCTTATCCAGCTGATCCAGAGAGGTTTTTGGCACGTCAGGCACAGGCCCGTCCAGGTCATAGAACTGTCTCGCGAGCTCACGCGCGGGCTCAGTACTTCTGTCGGGTCTCACCCCCTGATACACCGCTAGGCACCTCCAGAGACACATGTTATCCTTGTAGGTGTCAAGTGCCACCAGACTCATCTTATGTCGTAGCCAGACTGGGAGCGGTCCTGTCCCGAGCAAAGGTTGGTGGTCGATGACAGCCTTGACCACAACATTGATTGATCGGACGAAAGCCCACTTGGTGTTGGGGCGGTCGATGTTGTCGGGGTCGAGGCGGGCTTGCTCTCTTGCCGCCACCCAGTCCTGAGCTGCTCCTATCGTGTTCAGCCACGGACTCCCTGGAGCGTTCTTGTGGAAGAGCATCACCCTACCATCCTCGATGTGTTTGATGCGATAGGTGTGGGTATACCGGAGGTAGAAGGCGTTCCGGGCAGTCTGCTGGATCTTACCCATGATCTGCCCTGTAATGTCTCCATTGAGGCCTTGGAAGAACGTCCAGCGTACTGTCCGTCTTCCTCTCTCCTCCCCTTCCATCTCACCCAGACGCTCATTGAGAATCTGCTCACCCTCTCGCCTCATGCTCCGGGCTAAGGATTCAGCCCTCGGGCCTCTCATCATTCGCCTAGCGATCCGGCGTAGGGCGGGTCGGCGCTCCAGTGGATGGTCTGCCATCCGCGTCGCAACAGCTTTGGCTCGTAAGCTGGCCGTCACCTCCTCATCCAACTGATGAAGCTCCCGCCGCCGCTGTGCTTTCTTGTGGGGATTCAAAGGATCATCTCTGGTGGTCGCGGGAAACCGTCCCGTCTTCACTGATCGGCTCAGTCGAGCAATGAATTCCTCGGCACGGGCCTGCCCGATCAGCTGGAGCAGGTCGGCTTTCTTGGCCTTAGAGGCTACTCTAAGGCCAAATTGCCTTGCCATAGCGCGAAGCTGTGCAACAGTAATCATGGTGTATACCACTGAGTAAGGCTTGTCTCTAAATGGACGGTCAGACCCTGTAATGCGTGCTATACCACTGAGTATGCTTGTCTCTAAATGGACGTTCAGACCATGTAATGCGTGCTTGATCAGCTCGTATACCGCTGAGTATGCGTGTCTCTAAATGGACGTTCAGACCATGTAATGCGTGCTTGATCAGCTCGTATACCGCTGAGTATGCTTGTCTCTAAATGGACGTTAAGACCATGTAATGAGTGCTTGATCAGCTCGTATACCACTGAGTATGCTTGTCTCTAAATGGACGTTCAGACCATGTAATGCGTGCTTGATCAGCTCGTATACCGCTGAGTATGCTTGTCTCTAAATGGACAGGCAGCCCCTGTAATGTGTGCTTGATCAGCTCGTATACCGCTGAGTATGCTAGTCTCTAAATGGACGTTCAGACCATGTAATGCGTGCTTGATCAGCTCGTATACCGCTGAGTATTCTAGTCTCTAAATGGACGTTCAGACCATGTAATGCGTGCTTGATCAGCTCGTATACCACTGAGTATTCTTGTCTCTAAATGGACGTTCAGACCCTGTAATGCGTGCTTGATCAGCTCGTATACCGCTGAGTATGCTTGTCTCTAAATGGACGTTCAGACCATGTAATGCGTGCTTGATCAGCTCGTATACCGCTGAGTATGCTAGTCTCTAAATGGACGTTCAGACCATGTAATGCGTGCTTGATCAGCTCGTATACCGCTGAGTATTCTAGTCTCTAAATGGACGTTCAGACCATGTAATGCGTGCTTGATCAGCTCGTATACCACTGAGTATTCTTGTCTCTAAATGGACGTTCAGACCATGTAATGCGTGCTTGATCAGCTCGTATACCACTGAGTATGCTTGTCTCTAAATGGACGTTAAGACCATGTAATGCGTGCTTGATCAGCTCGTATACCGCTGAGTATGCTTGTCTGGACGTTAAGACCATGTAATGCGTGCTTGATCAGCTCGTATACCACTGAGTATACTTGTCTGGACGTTAAGACCATGTAATGCGGGCTTGATCAGCTCGTATACCGCTGAGTATGCTAGTCTCTAAATGGACGTTAAGACCATGTGCTAAGTAGTATAGCCGTGATTAAACGGATACAACGTCCCGGAATAACGGGGGTAATCGGGAAATTCGCCTCCCGGGTGCTTTCATTATGGGGGTGTGGCGTCGCACTACGTCGCACTACGTGCTGGCATAGTGAAGGGGGCCCCTAGGGGCGGCAGTTTTTTAGAGGCCTGCGCTACCTGGACCTAAAAACACCTAAAAAATGCGGCCCTCAATTGTTAAGGGCCTGGGAGGCGAATTTCTCAATTTCCCCCGTTATTCCGGGACGTGGTATCCGTTTAATCCCGGCTATACTACTACTCCTACCCTTAGCTATAGCTAATTAGATTCCCATATTCCCATTCCAACTACAAATAGTTAACTAGCTAGTCAACTATAGTCGACCGAGCACTCGAGCTCGGTTCCAAATGGTTAGTACGAAATTGCCGTACAATCCACAATGACGGATAGGGTTCGTTTGCCACGGTAAAATGTACATAAACATGTTAATATTTCCGTAACATATGCACGGTTGATGAAATTATGATTCCCTACGGTAACTCAATTTTCCCAAGTGCAATTTCATTCCCGATTTATAGTATTTGGACGCATTTTGACATCTTAGAGGAAAAAAATAAATCGATACCGATACCGGCTTCAAATTTTCCGCAATAGTAATTCAATGGGGAACCGGGTCCCAATGAACTATAGTTAACTATTTAGCCTCCGACTGGGCATAGCAACTGCGCATGTTCAGTAAACCAGCAAACTGACCATAGTTAGCGAGTCGAACTTGCCCTCCCTCAACCCACAACCCCACACCCGTGAAGTTTGGCGATGATGTAATCAGTACATAAGTTGTTACTCTGACGCACAATTTCAATACTTTTTGCGCTCCACCTTCAGCTTTCAATCCCAATATCAAGAGGGATACGGATTACAAGTGACCAACATCCATACCAACTGTAGTGAACATACGTTTAGCAGAACTTGAACTGGCAAGCGCACTAGCAAGCGCGCTCGCGCACACCCGCGCAGTCACGGCCGCCAGTGACCAACATCCATACCAACTGTAGTGAACATACGTTTAGCAGAACTTGAACTGGCAAGCGCACTAGCAAGCGCGCTCGCGCACATTCGCGCAGTCACGGTCGCCAGAACGCTCACAACACCGCAGGCGCGCATAGACTCACAGCTAAAACAAACAGGTTTTTCGTCAACAATCTATCTATTTAGATGGTTTGAGAAGGGGGCGGTAAAGATATGATCACATCTTATGTGATTCTATAATACACTATAATACTGACATCACTTCCCCAGTCCGGGGCCACATATAGATATAGCAGTTTGTCACACGGTTTAAAAGTAAAGATATGCCAGCTTTACAGCGGATATAATGAGAGGTATGGTCACAACATGTATTGCAATGTTACTAATCGATGCAGCAATATTTCCTGCACAGGTCTCAAGAGTTGGCGGCGTTGCCTCATTACGCCACTTCACATACCACTTGTGTCCCAGGCTACCTTCTTTCATTGCGTACCCTAGATCAGCAAGCCGCGTTACTGCCCAATCTAAGCCCAAGCTGTGCTCGTATGCGGCACCGAGTACTGCCATGCAATCTGGAGCTAAACAAATTAAAACATAGATAACTTTTTAATAAACAATGGTGTACTCAGGTGAGGTGTCAACTCGCGACTGTGTGCTCTGTTTAACCAATACGCCTAGATATTCGACTTTTGACCTGAGAATGACATCAATTCTAGAGAGCTACAGTACGAATGGGCGTGCCAAATTTGGTGAAACTACCTTCTTACATGCCAGAGTTATGGCCACAAATGTGTATTCCTGGATGCACTTAGTGGTAAATGACCTAGATATTTGACTCTTTGACACGAACCTCAGAATTCGTCTGCGCAGCTACAATTTGAATGGATGTACCAAATTAGGTCATTCTATATTCTTGCATTCCAGAGCTGTGGCCAGAAACTGTGTATTCTGGTATGCGCTTAGTGACCAAATGGCCTAGATATTTGACAATTTGAGCTGAAAATCAACGGATTTCTAAGCAGCCACTGTATGATTGAACACACGAAATTTTGGTGAGTCTACCTTCTTGCATTCCACAGTAATGGCCAACAATGTGCATACCAGTACGTCTATGAATGAACGGATGAACGATCAGACCAATTAATGAACGAACGAATGAAGGAATGAGCGAGCCAATGAATGAACGAACGAACGAACGAACAAACGAACGAACGAATGGACGGATGGAAGACTGGATGGACAGACAGACGGCAATGACTGCAATACTCAAACCGGCTTTGGGCGAAATGAATGAATGAACGAACGAACGAATGAACAGATAGACGGATGGGCGGACAGACAGATGGCACGAACTGCAATACTCAGACCAGCGTTTAGCGACATGAATGAATGAATGAATGAATGAATGAATGAATGAATGAATGAATGTCGGACGAACGAACGAACGAACGAACGAACGAACGAACGAACGGACGGACGGGTGGACGGACAAATTGGCGGACAGACGGACGAATGAACGAACGAACGAACGAACGAACGAACGAATTAATAAATTGACCGGCCCATAGTGATTATACATGTTTGTGTATTTGTGCTACGTAAAGTGATCGCTTGAGACATTTTACTGAATCTTTCCTGTCATGCAAGTGAATCACTTTAAATAGTTAGGTCAGTAAACGTATTCGTCCACTAAAGGCCAGAGAAGTGGGCATGTTGACTAATATATTACGTCCACCTTTGTGTGATGATTTATATGATAGGGCACTGATGATCAATTATCGAGGTTTTTCACAATTCATTACTGAAACATACCTGTTCTAAGGCCAGAAGCACAGTGTAGGAGCACGGGCCCCTTGCTTGACGCGTCCAGCAACTGCTCCTTATACATACCAAACCAGTCAGAACTCAGGTAATCTAAACAAAATAACAAGATATTATTGCCTTTATCGTTATAATACACGCCGACCGCGTTGCCGTCATCTTAAGTTGGTGTCAACACTACCGCCTCATATGCCCTTGAGGGGCCTGAGTATAATGAAGTGAACTTGAATTTGAACCGCCGCTATTGTCTCGTCATTGTCATCACCATTTGTAACATGATCATTATCGGAGTCATCGTCAGTAGCACTCACAACAATGGAATAAAAGTAACTATAGTCAGTTTGCTGGTTTACTGGACATGCGCAGTTGCTATGCCCAGTCGGGCGCTAAATAGTTAACTGTAGTTCGTTGGTTCCCGATTCCCCATTGAATTACTATTGCAGAAAAGATGGAGCCAAGTACCAGTCTCCATTAACCCTTTCTGTGGTCTGTTTTGATGGCCTACGAGGGTTATTTTTGTCCGCTAAGACGTCAAAAAGCGTCCATATGATCTAATTAGGGCAAATGTGACGAATTTCACAGCGTCATTTTGGTTTTAAAATGGCCACCACTTGGAAACTATTTGCCAGTATCTTGCTTATTAAGTCAGACATGGTCACAATTCCAGTGGCAATACCTATATTTTGAGTCCACGGATTTAGATGACGGTATTATAAATTTGAATGATGGCCACGCTATGCTTGTTGGTATAGAGGAGCATATTGAGCAGAAGTCACTGAATCTCTCTCAACTCGGCTGCAGCCACATCTGACCAATTGCATGTTGGGAGATGGCTCAGCTGGAGCTTGTGATATCAAAGGTGTGTGAGCGTGCGTGCGTGCGCACGCGCGCGTGTACGTGCGCACACATCCATGCGTGTGGTGCGTAGGTGTGCGCGTGTGTGGCCCGCGCGCGTGCGTGTATGGAGGGGAGGGGTGGTGGCGGTCTGTGTCCTCACCACCGAGAATTTTGAAATCTCTGTGCTCTCAGATGGCATTTCCCGTGATTCTTCGTGTACATTTGGACCATCAGACGGCTGCCAGAATTGCTCTTTTAACACTTTAAAACGATTAAATATCATACTCACTACAAGTGAATGGTAGGTGGATATAATCGGTTTCAGACAGTTCTTCAAGAGCAAGACGCTCCAGAGTCTCATTATAGCCACGCCATCACCAAATTCGTACGGGTTATAGCTCTCGTAATTCATGCGGCTGCTATACGAAATATATTCATTCCGTTGTCGGGAATTGATCCGTGACTGTTCTAGTCTCCCGGTATTCTGTCGTCCACCACCTGTATACGTGCCAGTGTTACTCTGTCATCAAAACAAGAGACAGTTATTAAATGACAACGTATTATACACGAGTGGAACATAATGAACGGATCCGATCTGTCATTGTATATGACGTCATAATAAAAAAACGTCTCTTGTTAAATAACGTCACAATCAAATGAGGTAGTATCCTACACTAAAGCTTAACCATCGGAAATTAAATGTCTTTGGTGAATTTACAATTTAATGAAAAATGCTGTGGAATATTTCGAAACTACGTTAACTGGAGGACGCTAGTGCCATAACCAGCAACAACTTCCATTCAAATTAATTTAAAAATACTCAACAGCTTACCCATATAGTTAAATTGAAATGGAGGAATCAAGTTTGTCTATCACACATATGACGTCATAATCAACAACGTCACATGTAGGCTGATGTCATAAACAATTACGTCATGAATGATGCGATTCAGGCCGTCTTAAACGCTTAATAGTCCGTCAAGTTGTACGAGTTCCATGACGTTACTATTTAATAAACATTCTGTGGAATATTTTGAAACTAATTAGACGGGGAGTTGTTGCAGCCATAGGCAGCAACAGCAACCAGTCAAATTAGTTTCAAAATATTCGACAGCTTACCTGATTAGTTTTCTGGAAATTGAGATTTAGAGGGTTGTAGCTGGGCAGCCGCCGTCCTGGATCTGTCTCCGTCCGATGGTACTGGGTGGATAGTTGTCACGCAAGCTAGCCTCTCCTTCGAGTCCCTTGATCTCCGGGCTGGGGCGCCAGGTGAGGGAGGTCGGTCCGCCGGGGCAGAGGCTACCCATGCCCGTGAATCCTCCAGAGCAACTCTCGGGTATCTGTCCTCGTCTCGGAGCTTGCGGCGCCATCCCCTGGATACGTGTTTGGGGCCCCCCATAAACGTTAGCTGACAAGAGAGGTCAGCCATCTCATTGGAGATGGTACAGGTCCGGCCGGACATTTCTGACATGGCAGTTTTCCTGCAGGCTGGGCTCTCCCCGGCGGTCACGTTGCCGGTCTCGTTTCCGGTGTCCACAGGTGGAAGGTCGGAGCTTGTGTTCCCTTTCTTTCTGTCCGAGTGGAGGAGGGTCAAGCTGATGTGCACGTTCATTCCGGCAGGAGCGGTCTGTGGTGTGGCGGCAACTGTTGTCACAGTGGTTGAGGAGGCGGTACGGGTTTGTGTGGCAGTGATTTCTGTGGCGGTGGTTTCAATGGCGGAGATTCCTATGGCACTTGTGTTGGTTTCGGTGGTGGGAGTTTATGTGGCAGTGGCTCTGTCAGCGATGAGGGAGGCAAATCTCCCAGGCACGTGTGGTCGAAAAGTCGCCCCAGGCTGATGAGTGATTCCTTCCGAGAAGAGGGATCTGGTCGGGTTAATCCTGCAGGGAATGGAAGGTGTGCGTGGATGCGGTGTGTGCGAAATTGGAGGAAATGGTTGCAGGTGTCTCTACTTACGCAGGTGGCTTTCGATCTTGCCTGCCTACTCTCTCTCTCGCTCGCTCGCTCGCTCTCTCTCTCTCTCTCTCTCTCTCTCTCTCTCTCTCTCTCTCTCTCTCGTCGAGGAGGGGAATGTAAGTACGAGAGAAGGCACGAAGGCAGTCTTACTTAATGTTTTGGGGTTCCAGAAGCTCCGTGCATGGTATCTTTCCATCGGCAGAAAATTGCGCACAGGAAATGATGGGGTCATGTTCTGTCCTATCTTTTTCCAAGTACACACAAGGGTTCAGGAATTTGGAGGTCGCTTTCTTTTTGCGTAGACTCGCTGTTGTCGTCTTGAGGAAGCGGAGTCCTCAGGCTATCTAATGGTGCCAAACATTCCTTGGAACCTTTGTGATCATGGCCATTATTTCGAGGAAGAAGTCGTGCAAAGATTATATTATATACAACCTAAAACACATGGAATCGTATGGAGATGGCACACGCAACAGTGATTGAGCTGCACTGGTGGCATTCCTTAGTTCCAATGGCCTATCTGCTTTCAAACAGCCATGCCATCACCGGACAACATGGGATGGACACATTGCTGATCGCAAAGCCCCAAAAGGCTAAAAGGCTACAACAGCTATCTTCAACCAAATAGACTTCATACTATGTAAGACAGAAGGAAAACCCATACTTCGGAATGCTCGTTCATATGGAGGCACATACCTCAATTCTGACCATAAGTCAGTCATTACACGCCTTCAGATGAACGACCTCTACCTAATATATAAACGCCATACCATGCAAGAAGGTAGAGTCACCTACAACCTACCCAAGCTCATCAGCGACACTGACACCCAAATGTCATACAAAAAGGTCCTCGGGGAGCAGATAGCTAACATCGGCATCAACTCCGATCCAACGCATGTCTGTGTCGGTAGTAATGTCCACACACTGGGATTTCCACAAAATGTGCATTGACATGTCATGAGCATTTGACACAATTAAACACTCAAGGATCCTAGATGTAATACACTAGGCCAGTTGCAATGAAGATGAGCTACGACTAGTGAGACTACTGCTTGCAGACACCAAGCTGAGAGTATGAATGAAGTTAGTGAAGTCAGTAGAGTTTGAGACATCAATCTGCTCCCCACAGGGATATGGTCTATGGTGCTTTTCACCAGTTACCTTGCTGCTGCATTGAAATCCATGCGGGAAAGTTCCACAAGACCAAGCCCCCACCGCCAATGTCAATACTGGGTTTGCCGCTAGAGATGGAATGTGCCGATGATGTGGACTTCGCAGACGGGCAAAAGAAACCCCTTGATGAACTTCTCCCAATAGCAGCAAGCGAACTAAAAATTGAGAATCTCTTTATGAATGAATCCAAAACAGAGTTCACCCACATATACCGATCTACAAAGCATGAAGCTAAAGAAAATGATGATCCATTTCGTGGCGGCGAACCATGGAGGAAAGGTAAAATCCTCGGATCACTGCTTTGCAGCACTGCTGCCATTGCTGCACGCCGCATCATGGGGAACATAGGTTAAAGGTTATAAATATATGTTCAAAGTTGAAAAGATGCTCACATTTTCGTAGCATATTTGTGAATTTCCCATACATTCCTATGGGTGGGTATACTTTACACATATAATATGAAAAGGAAGTAACTATTAACTTATGTAGATTATTGTAAGGTACATCAATAGATCGCTAATAAAATTGGATTTCTGAGCATATGTGTTATTTTACAAACAACATATAAATAGACTAGGAAAATAAGGATTCTATGAACATCTCTTTGTTATGTAGTAAATTTCGGAGATGTGTAATACGCCGCCGCTGTCTGTAAAAGTCGCCCAGCAAAGATGGTCCATGTTTGGCCATGTGCTAAGGATGCCAGAAGACACACCAGCACAGAGAGCCTTGGAATTCTCCCTACTCGGAGCCAGCAAATACAGAGCCAGGAGAGGACCTTATTGCATAAATCTGTCGAACGTGCTACGAGGTGACCTCAAGAAAGCAGGATTAGGTACACTCAAGTCAAGAATGGACCTGAGGAAGCTAAGGATTTTGGCTGAGGACAAGACACAGTGGGAAAAAGCGAAGAAGGACTGATTGCAGCTGTAGGAATGTTTCTACTACTACAGCCGCAGAATGAAGGAAATTTCAATTTCTCTTTCTCCGAGATCTAATAATACTCACCATTCCATTACTTCTGATACAAGCTATCCTGGATAGCTGGCCCTAGGACTATAGACTTAGTAAGCTTTACCGACTCCTGGAACCGGGTACTCGGCTCCCAACTACCGAGTACCCGTTTGCCATGCAGCTCATATTGTTTGCAAAGCCACCAAACAAGAGATACCCATGGCTTGCCTCCGTGGGGCTGGGAGGCTGGGTCCGTAATAGAATGGTGAGTATTGTTAGATCTCGAAGAAAGGGAAATTGAAATTTCCTTCATTCTCCTTCGATCAACACTCACCATTCTATTACTTCTGATATATATCAGATTTAGACAGCAACCTGGTGAGAAGGGGGCAAGCCATCAATTGCTACTTTTTCCCCTTGGAGAAAGAGCTTAGACATAAACTTGATTAATGGAGACCTAAAAGGACCATCAAGTTAACGGAACCGAATCACATTCGCATCACTGCCCCCACCCTCTTTTCTTTCTCCTAAGAAAAGGAAGAGTACTCACGAACATGCATTTCGCCTGAAACACAAATATGCCAAGAGGGTTAACTGCTCTTTGCATATATTAGCCTGGGAATGAGCATGAATATATAAGATGAATGAACATGATATATAGACATAATACAAAAAACTCTCAATCTTGAATTACCTCATGATATTTGGATTTCAGACGTGGAGCCTCGAACCATTCACTTGTCCGGCCATCAGTGACACAATCTGGTTGATATCCTCTCGCTCGACCATGTCTGCTTCTTAATTCTTTCTTACAAATGCCAAACAAGGGAGAAGAGCCCTGCGGTCGTATAACTATCGTTTCAAAACAGCTAAAGTGAGTGGATTGGCGGAGTCTGACGCATCCCTCATATAGTAATCCATGAAAGAGGACTCACAGTGCAATTGTGCAACAGCCATGATGTCCTCTAACAGAACACCATTGAAAAGGGCGGTCGATGCGGCTATTCCTCTAACATCGTGTGCCCTTGCGCATTGCACCTGCTGCCCAGTCGTAATCTCATGGGTAGTCTGAATACATTCGACTACCCAACGGGAGATAGAATCCATGGATGTGGTGCCATATGGCTTCTTATGGCAGGTCCACAGAT
Organism: Chaetoderma sp. LZ-2023a; assembly: GCA_034401795.1. NCBI lineage: Eukaryota > Metazoa > Mollusca > Caudofoveata > Chaetodermatida > Chaetodermatidae > Chaetoderma > Chaetoderma sp. LZ-2023a. The sequence goes on from CM067360.1 coordinate 48,184,455, forward strand.
GTCTATTATTCGACCGTATGATTACTTAGTCAAAGCACGGACTGGGCACCAGACACTGGCATCATGATCAAACCTAGTTAGTTTCAGCATAATGATCAGTTTGCCGGGATATCTCAAAGATTGATTCTTTGACATGAACTCTGCTCTTGGCAGTAGATGCAGACCCTCTCCGGAGACAATAAATCGGTCCCTCTCTGCTGAAAGTGCATGGATCTCACTGCACCTTCTAGCTGAGGAAGCTGCCAATAGAAACACCGCCTTTAGAGTCAAATGCTTTAGACTAGGCGAACACAATGGTTCGAAAGGGTGCTTGGCCAGTACATTAAGCACTAAAGATAGACTCCAGGCTGGAATGACTACCGGTTGTCTCGGTCGGGGATTGCTCATTCCCTTCACCATCACATTCAACTGGGCCACCTCTGGACTATCCCTGTTGGCTAGACAAGGGATAACTGATGCCAAAGCCGACTTGTATCCAGCAATTGTGACAGGAGCTAGTCCTGAAAAGAACAGCTCACAGAGAAAGTCTGCTATTTGCTGAATAGTGGATTGAAAGGTATCAATACCCTTTCCTTCACACCAGTCTGCAAATCTGTTAACCTTGTTGTTATATCACTTGAAGATTGACGTCCTTCTCGCAGCTGCGATGAAATTCGCAGCTTGTCGAGAAAAACCTTCCGACATGGAACATCGTTTGATAACATCCACGCAGTCAATTTGAACATTTCGGGACGCCGGTGTAGGAAGTGTCCCTTGGCCTGGGAGAATATGTTCGAAATCTTGGGTAACTGCACTGGATTGTCTAAAAGATCCGTGAACCACGCCCTGCTAGGCCAAAATGGCGCTATTAGCAGGACCAGGCACGGTTCCTCCCTGATCTTCACCAATATCTTCGGCAGAAGAATGATGGGTGGGTACGCATAAGCGTGCTTTCCCCTCAAGCTTATCGCCAGAGCGTCTGTATCGACGGCATTTGGATCTGGAATCGGCGAGACATAAGTAATGATTTGAGTATTTTCCTTTCTGGCGAACAAGTACACGTTGGGTTTGCCCCAATGCTCGAAGATCCTGTGAAGAACTGGAGGGTTGAGAGACCATTCTGTTAGCAGAATTATCTGTCTCCGAGACAAAGCATCCGCCAGAATGTTCAATCACCCAGGAATGTGAGCTGCTTTCAAAACAACCGAGTAATTCCTGCACCATTGAATCAAGTGCCACACTTTCATACATAGTGTGGGTGACTTGGTCCCGCCTTGGCGATTTATGTATGATACTACTGTCGAGTTGTCCGACCGTATCATTATCGCCTTGCCCCTGACTTTTGGAAGAAACCTTTCCAATGCCAGATCCACTGCCATCATTTCCAACAGATTGATATCCAGCTGGCCCTCTTGGAGAGTCCATGTGCCCGAGACCTGGTGTTCTCCCAGGCAGGCCCCCATTCCTCCAGCGATGCATCCATGTAGACGGACAGCTGGGGTGGGGTAGGTGCAGCGAGACCCCATCTAGGAGATTCTGACGCTTTTTCCCACCAAACAAGATGCGACATTATTGGCTCCAAAACTGGCACCAGCTTTGACAGGGGTTCTGTTCTCTGTTTCCACAGAGACATCGGATACAACTGGATAGGTCTTCGCATCAGAGCAGCGTATGGGATTACCTGCTCCATGGCGACCATCATGCCCAGCATCTGAAGAAACCGCCTTGCCTGAATGTGGTTTCCCAATCGAAAACTCTTGAGGATGGCTAACAGAGACACCATTCTGGGCTCTGACGGGTAAACCCTGACATCCTCGAGATCGAATCGCATCCCTAAATAGACGAACTGTTGAGTGAGTGTCAACTCGGATTTCTCCTTGTTGACTATCCAGCCTAGATCTGAAAGTAACTTCAGAGTCAGAGCAGTATCCACCTCTAACCTGGCTGACGTGTCTGCTTTGATCAGCCAATCGTCTATGTAGGTGTGAAGCGCCACGTTCTCTTTTCTGAGAAACGCTGTCCCGACAAGGACCACTCTGGTGAAAACCTGTGGAGCTGTCGACAGGCCAAATGGGAGGACCACAAACTCCCACACTTGATTCTGAAATGCAAATCTCAGAAACCTGTGACAACTCCTGTTCATTGGAACGTGGAAATATGCATCTTTCAGATCGATCGATACACACCACATTCCCTTCCTCAATCCTGCCATTACCGACCTCGGAGTTTCCATCTGAAACCGAGGCGTATGGATAGACCAATTTAATGGCCTGAGATTGAGTACGGGTCTCTATCCCCTGTGCTCTTGGGCACAAGGAACATGTTTGAATGGAAGCCTGGAGTATTCCAGTTTGCTGGTTTTATTGCTCCCTTCAGAAGCAAACCTGACACTTCATTTAGAATGGCTTCTAACTTGTCTGGTTCCCTTGGAACGGGTGTCCAGACAGGTGCCAAAGACAGATTTTGTGGTGGAAAATCCCACCACTCCGGCATGTGCCCCTGGGATAACCATCACAGGACCAGACTGTCTGATGTCACACCTCACCAAGCCTCGACGAAACGCATGAGCTTTCCACCCACTATAGACGCATCGACGCCTAATGTGGGTGTCTGGCTCACTATCCGCTCCCCCCTCTCTTGTTGAGAGAGAGAGTGAGAACCATTTTGGTCTTGGCTTGGCTGGTCTAACTGGCACCGCTGTTCCTGTCGCACAGGTGCGGTCCAGCCAGATATGAAGGGAGCCCTCGTACCCTCAGGTACGATCCATTCCCTTCTTTCCGCCCTTAGAGGACTTGCCCTTCCCCTTTCCCTTCCCGATTCTCGGGCGATCAGGAGTAACATTGGGGAGGGTAGGGGCATCCACAACATTCTTGGCCATCTTCGCCGGAGGCGGCTGAGAAGACCCAAGTGAAACAGAAGCAGCACTATGGGCTTAAGCTTTCGCCTTGCTTTTGTGCTTTTTCTGCTTCTTAGAAGGTTGCCCGGTTAGCGGCTTGGCTACATCCCGTAGTGCGTGCGCCTGATGCACTAGCTCTAGATTAACCGCCAACCGATTCTGCGCGATGTTGGCAGTGTCTTCTAAGATGGCCCGTGCTTGGCCACCAAAGATGCCAGGGCTAGTAAGGGGCGTCCCAAGACGACGCTCTCTAATGGCAGTAGCTGGACGCATATGGTTAAGGACCATCTGCCTCCTAGACTTCGTCACTCGTGCTTGCACCCTTGCCAATGCGTCCATAGACAGCACCAGGCCGTCATTGACATATGAAAGCGCCACAGGTGGCACAGGGTGGCCTGCCCTGCTTCAGCCCACACTGACTGAAGAAGGCGATAAGAATGATTGACAGCACTCATTGCTGCCCTCACCCCCTCATCGCATAGGAACAGGACTTCGTCATGGTGTGCCTAAGACTTGTCCAGCAGCGCCGGGGCGGGACAACCCGCTCCAGCACTCTGGACACCCAGCACCCAGCGGTCATCCTTGGTGACCGTTGGGACAACACCATATTTCCCCGTGGGATACGACACCTCGCCCGCACCTCCCTGGAGGCGCAGGAAGCTGGCCCTTGGTCAGGAGTTGTTTGCTATAAATAGCATCCAATAACTCCATAAACCTTGGATGCAGGCCAATAGACTGGATCCGGGCTGCGGCCAAGATTCCCATCCTAATCGCTGCCACCGATGGACGGGGTGCATCCTCCTCGGCCGTGGTCGAAACCACAGACGGGGCTACCCTGGCTAGCCAAGCCATAGCCTCTGACCAGTCTGTCTCCGAAGAGGACACTCCCATGAACACGTCACCCATTGACGTGTTCACGGCCCAACCAGCAACGGCCTCCCGGCTAGGAGCCATTGCTGATATGCCAGGAACTCCGGTGCCGTACGGTTCCGCCGCCACCCCATGAAAAACACCAGTCCATAGAGTAGGCCCACCTAGAACACCATGCAGACCCGTAACGGTTGAGGAACCATGGCCAAACACGGGCGCCAACGGCACCCCATGCCTGACTGCCGGACCAGGCGAGATATTTGAGTACCACGCCTGGCCAGCCACACTCGTCACCGTGTCGATTGGTGCCAAACCAACCATCACGGGACCGGTGTCTGGTACCGGAGTGGCCTCAACAACGGGCGGAGCCGCTGTCCTGGCTTGCGCCAAGCCAGACAGATGGAGGATGGTTCCATCGAGGATGGAATCGACCTCTATGCTCTCCACCCACGGCATCTCAGGCCACAGCAATCTTTCCTCCTCGGCCTCCTCGTCTTCAGACTCCGATGAGTCGTCACTAGATGAGGAAACCGTGGAGCGACTGACTGGCCACCGCTACTGGACCACCCGGAGGTGGCCGCAGAGAGGCAGAACCCATCAGGCCGGAGCCCAATGGGGCTGCCAGGGAGCCGTACTAGACGGCTCCCTGGGTGGCCAGTCCAGAACCCTGTCCAAGGACAGGGTCAGAACCAAGCACGGGAAGAGCCTGCCCTACAACTTCTGGAAGCAGGGACGACACCAGCGTAGGCAGAACGCTATGCAAGAATCCTTGCATAGCAGGACCAAACCACGCCGGCGGTGCCGTCTCCGCAACCTCCGGTTGCAGACGTGGAACGCCCCCAAGGGCCGAAACGGACGCTCCACGATTTACTTTCGATTGCCTGACCCCGCCTCAGACCCTGCCAAGTCCTTCTAGGCAAGAACTTGACCATTATGTCGGACGACCACACTGCACAAATGTTACACCTACTGTCAAGATTACATTTTGTACAACGAAAACAGACATGGTCCTTGAACAGAACCCTCACGAATTTATGGCACTCGTCACATGATGGCGGGGCTGGCTTGGCTTATAAATATGCACAAAATACAATAAGCAAGCGGAACGAAACAGGAATAGAAGCCAGACAATTAATTTTCAAATAATTTGATCATAAATTAAATGTTAACCCTCCCGCACCCCACCCCGCAACATAACAGCAAAGATCGCATTGACTATGACGACAAGAACGAAGCGGGCAAAATACACCCATAAACTGATCTTCAAGGATGTATAACGGAACCAGGAATCATATCGCATAGCATTCGGGGTATATTTACTAATCAATATAAATTATACTCCTAACGAAGGCCAAAACGGTATGTGAAGAAACAACAAAATGTAAACAAACTGCTGTAGCACACGGTAAAACCGCAGACCACACATATAAATCAAGAATTTTGAAACCACCGATCATTGCAAACAGATCGTGATAACACGCAAAACTTGAAAAAAATTTCTGGTACCAATAAAGTACGCAGCACCCATAATCAGATGCGCGAATTAATGAAACATTTTCTTCACATAAAAATCCGAGACAACGCGGGTGTGACGTCACCCGCTCGGATCTTACGGAGAACGACGGCAGCCGATTTTCGTGTTAAAACACCGTAAAGCCAACACCTTATTTCATGTCTGCCGATCGCCTGTTGGGGTTAAAGGAAGGCGATCAATCTGGCATATTTCGTTGTTAACACACGTCCCGGATTCGGGGTCAGGAATCGGAGCATGCGACACAGACGAAATTTTGAAGACCTAAGTCTTTTAGCTATAGAATAACATGGCAATATACAACCTGGCTATCATCGGCTCCTTCCATGGTAATCCAATATAATCCTTAGAGAGCGCACGAAGCTATCGCAATTCACAGAAAAAGACTTAGAAAACTTAAGACTCCAACTGCACAAAAAGCATGTAGCTCTTGTTGCTATGCAAACAAGAATGAGCTTCATGCCAAACGGGTACTCGGCAGTTGGGCACCGAGTACCCGGTTTCAGGAGTCGATAAAGCTTACTAAGTCTATAGTCCTAGGGCCACCTATCCAGGATAGCTTGTATCAGAAGTAATAGAATGGTAAGTATTGATCGAAGGAGAATACAGTAATCATACATACAAATTTCTGACCAAGTTAGGCGAGAAATCCTGCGCATACGTACTTGACTTCCGCCATCATTGTTGGTCATTCATGGGCCCGGGGTAGGCGGAGCTTAGCTAAAGATGGGCGGGCCATCGCTAAAACTGGAAAGTTTAATTAGATTGTGAGTTCAGCTCTGATGGAATGCAAGCCTCTTCAGGTGGATCCTTGTGACAGCGGCTCCTTGTTCAGAGCATGATCACTTGGACAGCTGGACCCAGATACGTCGACACAAAAGGCACGCCCCACAAATAAGGTTACGTTGGTGATAAACCTTGCCTTTGCCTTGGATATATCGTCCCATGCAGCGTCGGGCTTCACTCGTTATGTTAATCCGTAGTGTCGATAGCCTCCTTGGCCCGTATCGGACATGGCAATAACGAGGGACAATCATAAGTTCGGTGGATACAGTCAACGCGCCATGTTAGTCAAGTATCTGAAAGTTATGCGACATTCATATAGACATTAATGATAATGCAGCGGATAGTCTGATCCGGAGGTTCTTGCGGACTAAGTCCAAAACCATGAAGAATGTTGTCACGGCATGCATATGAGACCAGCTTCCGTTTTCAATTTTTTCATTTATTTAATACGCCCAGGTCACAAGGTGACATGTGGGGTCCGTTACGATATTACATATTGTGGCGGTAGAGAAGTTGTTGCTGCTACTGCTGCTGCTACTGTTGTTGTTGTCGTCGTCGTCGTCATCGTCGTCGTCGTCGTCGTTGTTGTTGTTGTTGTTGTTGTTGTTGTTGTTGTTGTTGTTGTTGTTGCTGATTGTCTTTGTTTCCGGTTACTATGCACGCGTAACTGCGTGCGCGAATTTTCATTGTGCAGTCGCGCCAAGTGTCTTCTCTCCTCGTTTCCAAAACCGAAGGCAAAGTCTATTGTGACCTTAATCTGGATATGGACTCATATAATCTGGTACGGACAATTAGTTAACACCATTGATTTTCAAAATTATCAAAAATCCCATCAGCAGACCAAGAGATGATTGTTTTGAAAATTTACCGTAGCAACGACTGGCACTGATAACATTTAAAAACAAAACTTGTCTACTCTTGGTCTGCAAATTGACATTTCTCAAGACCACTGCGTGAGCCGTGTTTAGGCAGGCTTGGGTGTTAACCCGTCTTGTGTCAACGGCGCCTCAAAGCGCTCAAAATACTACTTATATCAATTAAACATTTTAATGGTCAACACTTCAAGAAATTTTACTATTTTTGTAAATTTACCTCTGAAATTGTTGACCGGCTTGACCATTAAAGGGGTAATGGTAAGGAAGTTCAAGCTTTGGCTTACCCAGTATCCATTTGCAGATCAAAAGAGTATTTCTGAAAATTTTCCACTGGAATGACTGGCTCGGTTACCGAGCCAGTCATTCCAGTGGTTAATTTTCAAAAATACGCCTCTCCTGACCCGCTACTAGACATGTCTCAAGACAACCGCAGAGTTGTTTTGGTCAGTTTGATCATTAAAATGTTAGGTTGACACAAGAGGGGTTAAAGGGTTAATTCGGAACTCGGACAGCATTGGCGGATAGAGAACCTGGCGGTAAAATCGGTGAACTAATTTGTCAAAAAATATATCATTTTCTTTGACGGCTATCTTCCCATCGACGATATTCGCCATCGGTTCCAATTAGTAGAGAGAATTGGATTTATGAAAATACATTATGAGTAACGGGCATAGTAGAAGGCATGTGTGCTATTATTACCTCTCCGGTTGACCTATTCTAATGTTGACGTTGGTATACATATACCGCTGGTTCCACCAGTGAATATTTCTTACTTCTCAACCGATGGTTATCTTATCTAGTCAGCAACTCAACGGTAGGTAAAAGTAGACCTCACGTAAGGCAACAAGACGTGTTGCGATTTGCGATATCTGACAGTTGATTCTACCGAACGGTCTCTATACCCAGAGGGGATGACGTCATTCAGATGACAATTATACCCTGCCCATCTCTAGCTAAGCGCCACCCACACTTCGCCGAGCTGGGATTGATCGATCCCCGAATGCCCTAACTATCAATTTCCTGAAAACTATACGGGTAGTCCGTTGAATATCTTGTAACTAATTTGACTGGACGCTGTTGCTGCCTATGGCAGAAACGGCGTCGAGTCAAATTAGTTTCAAAATATTCAACAGCATGTTTATTAAATAGTACAGACATACAATTCGTACAACGTGTCGGACTATTAAGAGTTAAAGACGGGCCACATAGAATCATGTATGACATCATATGACGTCAGATGACAGATGGATACTCTGGTAAGGTGGATTACTCTTTACGCCAAAATACCATCCTCGCACATAAACAAAGCTTACATAACTATGTGCACATAAACAGTTAAAACATAGATCTTACAGGAAAAAATATGTCCATAAGATTAACTCGCAAGTAGACGTGCGCGCGCACTTATCACTACCATCACCACCACCACCACAGCAACTTAAATAGGGAACTACATAATTGCACTCGTTACCGGATTTTCTTTCTGGGTAGTTGACAAAATATCCAGTTGATTGAACACACAATGAGATGTATAATTTGTGCAATATTACACGTTTTAATGATGCACTTTGAAGCAATAAGCTACGAATGGCTAGTATAACATACATCGACAAGGTTTGCATCCATGATGTATCACAGATGATGATGAGATTCGTGGTAGCTACCGCTTCTGTCGAGACTCGGCTGTCCCCACCCGCTTCTAGAATTAGTCAGCCTGACACTGTTTAGTTATCTGAAATAGTTCTAATCGGCGGATCCACATACTGTAAAATGGAAGAATTTCTTGAACTTGACCAAGCACTTTTAAAGGTCAAGATGACGAAGCACTTTCAAAGGTCAATATGACGAAGCACTTTCAAAGGTCAATATGACGAAGCACTTTCAAAGGTCAAGATGACGAAGCGCTTTCAAAGGTCAATATGACGAAGCGCTTTCGAAAGACCAAGCCTGAATAAATAGTATAACATCAGGCGATGGTTGATGGTAGCGCAATATGACGTCGACGACATGCAAAGTAGCATGGATTAATGCATGCCACGTATAGCGGAGTAAAAGAGGATAAGAAAAGGTGCTACCCTCTAATTATGGAGTGAGGGTAATGAATTAGATAGATGCAGTTAGACAGACAGATGTAGGTACTTTGGATAGTAATAAGTTGCTAAGTGGCAATGCCAAAAGGCTGCACTAAGGATTTTAGAGCGTACAAGAAAAAAGAAGTATTGTTGATCTTATTAATCAAGAAAGTGCCGTTGTTTGCGATTTGGTTTTCATTGAATGAGACCGATCTCGTTGATCTTTTGAAGTCATTTAAAGGACAGCTAACTTCATCTCATGATATCTATACAGATGATCTAATAGGCCACTCATAAACTATGCATAGAATTTTAAACTTTTTACCAGCCCGTCAAAGAAAGATATTCAGGCTTTGGTAGCTAAATGTTGGTACATTTCTACAGCGGATTTTGGCTGTCACGATTTACTTTTCAACCATTCAAAAATACCTAGCGTACGCGGCTGCGCTCAGGCATAGAGGTGCCATCTATAGCTTGACAATGTGGTACAAAAGCAACCATACAGGTAAGCTGTTGAACATTTTGAAACTAATTTGACTCGAAGTTGTTGCTGCCTTATGCAGCAACAACTTCCAGTCAAATATGTTTCAAAATATTAAACAAGATTATTATTACATAATACAGAATGTAGTGCATTGGCACTTACATGCCATTACACTATTGCTAGAAGAGACAAAATGGCGGATATGGAATCTATAAACCATAATCTATCGGTGCAATGCAACATTTGAGATGAGATTAGCTTCCCTTGAAAGAATTGCATCAATGTTGCAAAGTTAACGTGCAACACGTAACGCGTGAGATCTGAAGACCCCACTCTATGATGGGGGAAGGCGGTGGTTGAGGAGGGGAAGGGGGGGGGGGTGTGTGTGTGTGCAAAACGGGCCACGGGGCAAAAAGGGACAGGCTCCTGATGGCCCATTTATCTATTACACAATGGATTCACAATGCAATGTACAAAGTCATTTTAGGAATGCATTATCTCCCTTTATTTTAGAAACAATACAGGGTTCATTATCAGCTAGGGTATGTGTATTCTGTATTGCTATTTTGAATTTTGCTCATGTTGATATAACTATGTTAAGCAATGTATTTCTACAGACTTGAGTGAAAAGCATCTGCTAAATTAAGATGTTTGTTAAATATAAGGCTCATTAAGGTATAATATATCACAAAATAAATTATGCATATACATCATAAAATAGCGGGAAATGTGAAAAATGACGCAAACGCTGTTTGGGAAAAATGGGACACCCACTTTTTGGGCAAGACGGGGCATTCTATTTCTATATGTTCTATTATGGCCCAATAAAAATTGTTAAATGCGCTGCTGCCGCAGCCACCGCCACTGCTGATGCATAATGTGTTTCCTCACCGGGGTATTATAAAGGGACACCCAGTCCCATTTTGCTCCAGGCGTGGAGTGCGATTAGCCATAATTTGAAAGAGCATATGTTTGAAACATTAAGAAATAGAAGGGTTAGTATTTATGTGGCCCGTTTGCCTCGTTTTCCCCTAGCAGTTTAGATTGTTTAGTTCCTAATTGACAGTGACAGAAAAAACCGAATTTAGACTGTAGGATTGGCATTACAGTGTCAGATGGACTTTAACAATATTATAACAGCTTCGGTGCCCTTGCGTCAGAGCTGCAGCGCGCAGTAATTGTAGCCCAAACAGCGTATACTGTACATAAACAACATACGTGCGCAAGCTGTTCAAATATAAATACCGCAATAATGAGGGACGTGTTCCCAGCAGTCAGCTTCCAAATCTCCCACGGTAAACCCATCGTCCTATTGCACGATCCTCGCCCTCCCACTACGTTCTCGTATCGGGTACCGTGCTTGCACGCCTTTGATGTTTGTGCTAAGTTCACGAAGCTTCATACATATTAATGAACTGGGGTCCGTCAATTTGCGCCAATGAGATTGCTCGATAAGAAATCAGGAAGTAGACAAATTTACGCATGTGCGTAAACCAAACTAGCGGTTTTTGTTACCGAAAACCAATCTACACATTTTCTGTTCCTCGGATAACTTGTTTAGAGCAAAACTATTGCAAACGTTTGCAAATATCTCTCCAGATCAACAGCGTCGCGATCGCCGTTGTTTTTGTGATCGTAAATTAGGTCACCAGATTATCGCGTGACGTAGGCAGAAATCTGATTGGCTACCTCCAGCCCACTAGTGTAATGTTACTTAGCATAGCGAGAAAGCGCAGGTCTGCAAGTAAGGCCTCGAACAGCGTAACTATGCGAGTGGACGTATGTTAGTACGATGCGGTAAACCCGTAACCCAACCACCTCGACCCTCAAAGGCGCAATTCTGAAAATTGTATAGGCCTACGTTTAGAGGATTAAATTGTGTGCCTAGATGCAATGAAATAAATCTTAATATCGTCATTTCATTTCATATAAATGAATATAATTTTTTCGCTGTAAATTTGAATTAGGGACTTGTATCTCTAATTCAAATTCGCACTTAAAAATTATATTCACTAATCTGGAGCGAAATCACCATATGTTAAGATTTTTTTTTTATTTGTCAAGAGACCATCGTGGATAGCCGAAAAATCCCGGGTATCGGTTAAACGGCTAATCGCCAATCTATTTTTCAATATTTTTGGCTACTACTAAAATGAAAATGTTGTTTGACTAAGAGGGTCCCCGCAATCACTGAAAACACATGTTTAGCCTCCACTATCACATCAACAACAAACCATTAAATATGGTAAACACTGCTACGCCAGCCGTGCGTATATTACCCACCTGGACAACACATACAATAAATAAACTTTCAAAACCGTAAAATTATTATTATTATTATTATTATTATTATTATTATTATTATTATTATCAAACCGCATACTCATACTTGCGGCTGCATTACAGAACAAAGTCCAACTCAGAAGAAATACGACCTTCAAAACCGACACGAAAATCCATTAAAAACCTTTAAAGGTAAACATTCTTGGGAACGTATTCCTCATACCGACAAACTTAATTTAGTATAGTGGGAAATTTTGCAATGTCTAGCTGAGAGGGTTACAGGTACTTCTTCAAACGCCTAACAGGACTCGGGATAGCACACAATAATGGATGCCAAAAACACAAAACATAAGCTATAATTTTAGGAAGAAATTTTGATTTTTAAAATTTGTTCACTGAAAACTAGGTGTTAACGCTACGGCTACTAGCATGTAGAATGACCAACGGTCAGAACGAGCATAATCAGCTCAATTTGATTAACCAATCAGAATTATCCACCATGGCAAACAATGTTGTGACGAAAGTTACCAACATGCACTACACGTAATCCGTGTGAGCGAAACATTGTTTTCACGTTTCACTGCGTGCCGCTGGAAAACACATGTTTAGCCTCCACTATCACATAAACAACAAACCACTAAATATGGTAAACACTGCTACGCCAGCCGTGCGTATATTATCCACCTAGAGCTTATAAAGAAGGGGATCAAGGAAAACGCAAATTTATGCTGTTAGCTTTAAATCCACAAATTTAGGGAAATGTTCAGTCTTTTATTAAGACCCTCTTTGATATACAGGTTTTTGGCAACGTCTGATTTCCATCGCCCATTAGCTTTAATATCGTAGTATGAAACACCGGCATTATTAGCGGCGGTAGCCCCACCTGAGCGAAGAGAATGAATACCAAATTGTTTAAAATGTGTCTCTACTGCATTAAGTTTGTTCATTACTAACTCCCCAGTCCTAGAGTAGCTTAAGGCGTTATCAACCGAAACAACACGTTTACCGCTTTTACAATTCTGGATCTGCCTAAACAAATATAAGTTATCATGCAAATTAATATTGCCAATCTCAACGTATCTACGCAAACAGAACAATGGACAAGCTACAGAATCAGTCTTTGAAATTACTACAGTGCTACCTTGTCTAAACTGGTCCGTCTTGCTCTTAGCTATAAATATATCTATATGCGATTCGTGAACCGTTACATGTGACGACTTGACGTGAACTATTTCATCAAAACGCATGAAACCTGCATGCGTCAAAACGCATAATGTCACATCTCTAACATCAATGAGAGAGTTTGAATCTTTATACAATGTACACATGTCTATAATATGATCAGATTTTAAAGGTTCTTTAGGCTTTCTCGGCTTGCTCAGCACTCTACGACCGAATTCCAACACTGACTTAACAAAGCTCGGATCTAAGGGGTTCGGGAAATCGGATATCTCGTGACCCCATTTGGTACCGTACATGTCACTGTTAGAAACACTCACCGACACATTTGTCTCTATTAGATGAGTCGCATATAATGACAATCCCAAAGCCGATGCTGGCACCTTAGGAAGCCCGGTGTGCGATGCAAGGTTCGTCCATTTTACGAATGCTCTGTGATATGAATGCTCTGTGATATAAAGACACTGTGCTGTCCGCCTTTGAATGGAGGACCACGTCAAGAAGCTTATGTGACAAACGACGTAATGCCGCATCTGAGACGTCGTCCAACTCTGACCATATTCCAACCTTCGGAATTACGATTTCTGCGAAAGAATAGAAATGCCATGATTAATTAAAGTCACACAATACATGTTTATTTGTGCGCATAATAACACACTTCTCTTCGGTGAGAACAAGATAACAAAGTTATCTACAAATATTCTCAGAATGCTAATAATGTAAGCATTCACTGATATACTCCAACTGCTATGTGCCACTGACGTGCCACGTGGCAACTCGAGTGCAATTAACTGCTATGGGCCATTCTTAAAATACTTAAGAAGCCGCTAGAGTTCATAAAATTAAACTTCTATGGGCATCCAACATCAATAGGAGGACACTAGTGTAACTTCACAAAATCTGACCATGGAGCAAAAATATTTTCTATCTCCACGAAAACTCATGAGCGTATTTCCAACACATCTCAATGCTATCATTCTGAACGGCAAATTTTTGCCGCCAAATAATGTATTAGCTACACTTCCCTTCAGAAACGCATGTTTAGAAGGACAAATTTCGTACCAGTCTACAAAAAAATGGTTAAAATGTAGACCGTCGCTGCATAACAATGTCCAAAAAGCGGCCGAGGTCCACACAGGGAGAATTATAGTAGCATAACAAGCCTCATCCATAATCTTGTTTATACATTTTGAAATCGTATTCGGGGGTGGAACCAACCAGTTGTTTTCGCCACTCTAAGACTGTTTGAAAGCATCAACAGCTTCTGATCATTGCATTCTACAAATAGAATTAAATCTTTCCATTTTATCGTTGTACCACGTAGTAAAACGGTCGACTGAATGAGGACCCCATAGGTTGTCTAAATACGTAAAAATGTCATAACTGACCGCCCAGTCGTCGTCTAGGTCAACTATACGACTGAGTTCGTCTGCTTCCTTATTCTCGTCTCTCGGGACCCATTCCATATTAAGGGTTATGCCCCTTGAATTGCAGAGTTCAAAAACTTTCAACGCAATAGTTTGAATGTCAGGCTTTGTACTGCCAATATCAATAATTCTGACAACAATTTTATTGTCAGAAAACCATTTAATACAGCAGTTCTGTAAACGAGGCAAGAAATTCGACAGTACGATTAAGACTGCCTGTAATTCCCGCCATGTACTGCTCTTACCCTTGTTTGTTTCAGACCAATTTCCCCTTGTAAACATAGTAGGGTTTGATACTATAAAACTGCCGTAACCAGTGCTCGAAGCATCAGCATATACAATTTCCTGAAATTGATAATTGTTGGTAAATGATCTTCCGTTTAATCTGTCAATGTTCTCTGACCAAAAATGCACTTCTTGGTACACGTGTTCATCCATATACACAAATGACCACCACGATGTCCGTGATTCTATACAACAATAGATTGATCTTGTCATTAGCCTACAAACAGGCCCCATGGCTATTAACATTGAAATAATCTGTCCAGCAATTGACGCCAAAACTTTGACCTTTACACAAGTATTGAAACATTTTATACGGGAAATGCATGATTTGACTGTGTTCACTCTTTTATCAGTTACAAAAAATGTACACTGCACAGTGTCAATCACAACACCTAGCCATATACTATATTGAGTAGGATACCATTCACTCTTTTCGTCATTCGGAACAAAACCTGCCCTAATTAGATCCGCTTTAATTACTATGCTCATCTGCTGAGAAGTTTCAAAATTTTCCGCCATGCCCAACCCATCATCAATGAACAAGACAACTCTCTTGCCCTCGCTGCGCCTCTTAGTAACTAATGGCTTCAACGTTTTAATGAATACATAAGGAGCCGAGCTCAGGCCAAAGGGGAGAACAGCGAAGACAAAATAACGCATAACTCCATTTTCAAATTGCCAACTAAATCCCAAATATTTATGGTAATCGGCATGAATTTCAATGTGCTGATAACCACTCTTTAAATCAAATTTGAACATAAAGTCGTTAGAACGCAATATATCTTTCACTGTGGGTAAATCCTCACATTTAAATCTATGTTTAAACAAAAACTCATTGACGTGCCTCAGGTCCAGAATTAATCTCTTTTTCCCTTCGTCATTAACCGAGACAGTCAAAGGGATAATAATATGAGGTGCGCATGCGCATTCAGAAATCCTACCAATTTTCAATAATTCTAAAATGGACGATTCTACAAAATCGTGGTTTTCCAAAGCAGACTTATTATTTTGCATAAATTTTGAATCAGGGATTGAAATGAACGGAAGTCTATATCTGTACTTTACTGTATTCAAGACCACCTCTGAGCTAGTAACAAATTCCCAAAAATTCAACATTGTGTGCCAGCTTTCCTTTAAAAATAATAATTTTACTAGTTGTAGCATGTTCAATATCGTCTCCGTTTTGCATGTTTTCAAAATATAAAGAATCTGCTTCTATTGCAGTAGTGACATTTTTGTCAAGATAGGTGCTGCTCAAAAGACCAACGTTTTTAATGTCATTAACCGCTGTATCAAGGATACACTTGCTGGATACAGCCATATAATCGTTAAAATTAAGACTTATCTTATTATCAATGCCCGCAGCATTAATAGTGTAGCCTGACTGTTGTCTTGGACAATCACGTTTCTAGTGATCTCACCCACATGAAAAACACGGGCCTCGTCTACGAGCAGCCACCTGAGTCACTGGGCCAGCCGCACCGCTATAACTTGTCGTCGCTGAACGGTAGTCTTTTCGGTTTCTTCTTGTTCACCGCCTCCTTCGCCTTCTTAGACGCCCGCACTTCTGCCTTCCAATAACGTTTTTCATCGTCTGAGTCGTCTAATATGTCGTTCCGAACGTATTCCTGCGCCGTTTTCCAACCGTGTTCCGATTTATCAGCTATCAGAATGAGTTTCTGACGTTTCTTCACAAAATCTATACCTGATTCAATCGATTCTGCAACTTTGTCCAGTTTATTTGAACGCAAAGCTTGTTGAGCCTCCGACAAAACTTCTAATGTCTGCTTTTTTCATTTGACCTGGTCTTCATCCGCTTTACGTTTAAACGCATATGTTTCGGCGTATTTAAGTTTCTTAATCTCTCCCAACTGCACATCTGCGTCATTGTTTGCATTTTCTTCCAAACTTCTTTTTAGGCTGCATATTTTCTCGTTTACGAGAGAGTTTATTGCTGTTAATAGCTGGTCATTATTTGCTGCAGAATTAGCCACCATGGCAAACAACGTTGTGTCGAAAGTCACATGCACTACATGTAATGCGTGTGAGCGAAACATTGTTTTCACGCTTCACTGCGTGCCGCTGGAAAACACATTCCTCTATGTAGTAGGTAGCAACTTTATAAAAAAACTATTAAGAAAAATGAAATAAAAAAAACAACCCCAAAAATATTAAGTAAATTGACAAAAATTATGAGTTTTCGCATTAAAAATAAAAAAGGACAGCTACCTATCATAAAAAATCCACCTGCCAAGTTTCATTAAATTATTTAAACGGGATTCTGTATGATATGGTGATTACGAGAACTTTTCCAAAGATCGTGAGTTTTTGCATTAAAAACCAGATTTTCACCAAAAATCTTGGACCTATGAAGGTGAACTCTCCAAAAGGCACACATACGTATCATAACTGAGGCATATACCAAGTTTCATTATTATTATTATTACGTTCTGTGTGATATGCTGTTTACGAGATATTGTGGACGGACAGACGAGCAGACAGACAGACATACGGACAGACAGACAGACAGACAGACAGAGAGGCAAGCAGGCAAGCGCAGTGAGTACGATAGAGCTTCCGCACCTTCCCGTGTGGGGGCAATAATAATAATAATAATAATAATAATAATAATAATAATAATAATAATAATAATAATAATAATAATAGTAATAATAATAATAATAATAATAATAATAATAATAATAATAATAATAATAATAATAATAATAATAATAATAATAATTAAAGGTACTATTTACAACAAAATGCTTGAAAACAAGATTGTCAAAATTGCAGACTTTTAGAAGCTTACTTAGATTGTGGGCCTAGATGCATCCAAACGAAATAAATCTTGACAAATGATGATTTCGATACGCATAAATTAAAATAAAGTTGTGAAATCGAACTGAAGACACGTGTCCCTAATTCAACACATTAAATAATAATTTATACGGGATTAAATCATCATATGTTAAGATTTATTTTACTTCATTGCATTGATTAGGCCTACACACTTTAGCCCTCTAAAAGTTTACAATTTAAACAATTTTATTTTCACGCATTCTGGTGTGAATGTGCACATTTAATGTCTCCTGTGTGTCCATGGTTTGTAATATTATGCCACGCATAAATGTTATAGCCCATGTAAGGGGGTTGTCACCTTATATAAATAAGCAAATAAAATTTACTTGAATGGAATTGAATTAAAAAAAGTCAACGGATGTAATAGCCCTGAGATCGCTGACAAGTTTACAACTGTTCGAAATGTGACGCCCATATAATGTGGCTACCTCTACAATCTTGAGTTGGCCCCGGTTAGTCCATAATGGAGTGGACATGACATCCTGGTGTGAATCTGTCCAGTGGGATTCTGTGTGGCGTCATTCTGTCGGGTGGGACTTTGTCAGGATGGGATTATGCACTGTGGGATTTTGTACGGCTGAGATTTTGTCCTGTGGGATTTTGTGCTGGTTGGATTTGTCCGGTGGGATTTTGTCCTGGTGGGATTATGTTCGGTGGGATTATGTCCGTATTCTCTGAGTTTGCGCTATACAAAGTCTGATATGACGCCCGTTATATCAGAATTTCTATAGGGCACAATCAGAGAAGTCAAAATATTTGCAGGCGTGTCCTCTACCTACCTTGATGTTTATCAGAAATGTCTCCTCTTGGCTTGGTTTTCCTATGGTTACGGTGCCCAGTCTGAGATTAATTATAGTCTTGATTCCCGAGGCGTGTACTTCTTTCATATGGGAAACTAAAATAATAAAATTATTGTCTTTTATAGATAATTGGTTAAAGGAACGGAAAAGGGAAATAACAAAAAATTATGTTTATTGGTAATCTCATGCAATATTAAATAAACTAACGTCGGTAAAAATGGAAATGAATCGTGATTATTTGTGAAAAAGCATTTACTAAATCTAGGAGGGCTTAACTTGGAGCCAATTAGTGACCAAGCTGGTGCTTCCTACTTCGCTGTGTGTCAACTGCGTGTGCCGGTATACAGCATAGCCCTACCTGAATATAACGAAAGCGACCGCAAACACCTATGCGCACCGTCGCTGGACACCAATGGCCAGACAGCATAATTTCCAATGATGCACTATACAAGACGTGCAATACGTCGCCGCTGTCTGTAAAAGTCGCCCAGCAAAGATGGTCCATGTTTGGCCATGTGCTAAGGATGCCAAAAGAGACACCAGCACAATGAGCCTTGGAATTCGCCCTACTCGGAGCCAGCAAATACAAAGCCAGGAGAGGACGTCATTGCATAAATCTGCTAAGCGTGCTGAATCGATTTTAACATTTTGAACCGTGAATTGAGGATTCCAGTTTATCCATCAATCACATGATGTCATGATAAATTACGTGGCGTGTAGGCTGACGCTTAATTGATGACGGACTTAGCGTTATTGTACGAATTGTATGCCTTTACTATTTAATAATCATTCTGTTGAATATTTTAAAAGTAATTTGACTGGGCGCTCAGCAACCAGTCAAATTACGTTCAAACTGTTCAACAGCTTACCCGTATAGTTTTCTGGAAATCGAGATTCAGAGAGTGCAGGGGTCGACTGATCCCAACGGGCGAAGCGTGGGTGTGAGCTTAGCAAGAGATGGGCGGGGCATTGCTAAAACTAGATTCCGCAATTCCCAGAATCCCAATTTCCAAATAAATATACAGGTAAGCTTTTGAATATTTTGAAACTAATTTGACTGATGGCTGTTTCTGGCTATATTTATTAAATTGTAACTTCATCAAAGACTTTCAATTTCAAAGACACTGTCGTGATGTACACCAGTAATATTGAATTCAGTCAACAAGTGACATATCTGATTATGATGTCAGATACTTGCGCAATAGAACGGATCGCTCCGTTACATTGGTTAAAGCAATGGTAATTTTTCAAAGAGCAGGATATTTACTTGAAGCTCCGAATTTTATATTCTTTCCTATTCCTAACTGTGGTCAAATCAAACATTTTGGTGAAGATAACATTGAAGAGATAATTTTTTTACATTAATTTTTAATTAACAAAACTCAATTAGTGACAATATGATTAACACAGCATACTATCTCGTTTGTGTTGATCCTGTTGATCTTGGGACTTCGTGCTGCGAACGTTCCTTATTAAACTAATAGATGCTATACAACTTAGTTCTATCAGTGGTATCATAGAAAACATGGACCTTATTTAAATCCAGATTGTTTTAAAAATATCTCTGAAATGACTCCACGTCAAACATAAAAGATAGAAAAGACACCCAGGGAGGACGTGAAGTTGAAACAGGATGCAGAGTGTGTCATTCATCAATATATATTTATGATGACATAACATGTTATCTCCTGACATCTATGTACTTTGGACCAAGTAAAGAAACACCAACTAGGCAGGGCACATATCTAAATGATTCTCAGACTTGAGAATTCTTAATTGTAGTATAACTGAACTCATATCCATATTAGACAAACAACAATATGCCTCAACAGATGCTGGAAGAAAGAGATGATCAATTGACTCTTAGAATATTTGACAATCACCCGATCACCCGTAACAAAACCGAGGATCAACCCTAATAAAGCCGATAATAAGGCTCGTTTTATAAGTCGAACTTCTCCTGTGCCGTACCAGCTAAATCTGCCTGAAAATGGCAGAGCCCTAACTAGTTCAACATATAAGTCAACCAGTCGTCATTAGCACAGCGCGACAGAAAGTTCGACTTATAAAACGGGCCTTACTCCCCCCTGCCCACTCTCCTCTGCCGAAACAGTACCCGTACAGTGATATTACCAAAGGCAACAAGCCTGTGATGATGGTCGAATTTAAATATATACTAACTCAACTTCATCTAGTTATCGGCTTCATCATTACATAATGTTAACTTATAACAATGGCAAAGTGACTAAAGTGTTGATTGTGTTATTTTCGATGATGGAGTGTATGTCCCACTATAATCAATACGGGGACTACGATGGTCTCACACTCTCGCTATGCTCAACCACTACTAGTGGCTGAGCATAGCAAGTCCATCGTAGTCCCCGTGTGGACTAGTCACATTAGTGCATGCAAGAGTGAAATGAGAATCTATGTTAAAATACGATGAAGCAACAGACTATATGTTTTCACAGAAATTGCTCAATAAAGTTCCAGGAGTGAGAGAGAACTGACACCATAAAGGAAGATGTTGTAGTCAAACAGGCGCAAAATGTGGGCGAGATTTAGCTAGCATGGGAGGGGCATAGCTAGAAATGGATCCCCAGGTCACTGAATCTTCTGGAAATGTAATCAATAGAGAAATTACTATATCAGGAGAAAACTGTCATACTATATGCGGCCATATAAGACATTGGCAGGGAATCGAACCCACAACCGAAAAAACCCAGCCAAGCATCATAGTACACAAGCGCTTCCACCAAACCAACGGCACAGGACAAAAGTATTACTTTGCAGGTGAGGCTCTCACGATGTCAGTTTCTGATACACAGTGGAATTCTGTGCTAGCTTAATTTGACCGTTAATACTGTAACTGGTTAGCCACTTAGTGATTTAAGTGCACAGAGGGTCACACTGTACCTACCTGCACGCGCATCACAGATACCACGCAGTCTACAGCCACTATACTTAGTTATACATGTAGTCGTGGCATTATGGCATTGGCAGGCAATCGAACACACAACCGACGAAAGCGCAAAGCATCATAGCCCATAAATGCTTCCAACACACCAACGCCGCAAGATAAAAGTCTTATTTTGCCAGTGAGGCTTTCACGATGTTTGTTACTTATACACAGTGGAATTCTACGGTAGTTGATCCTTACTGTAATTACTGTAACTGGATAGCCACTTAGCGAGTTATATGCACAGAGGATCACACTGTACTTACCTACCCGCACGCGCATCACAGAGACCACTAATTTTACAGTCATTATACTTAAAATCATCACTACCATAACTAACAATGAAACTACTATCTGCATTCGGAGAGTCTAGAAGATCGAACAAGTTATACAAGAAGTCGTGCAATTACAGTATTTTGGCATTGACAGGGAAACGAACCCACAACCGAGGAAAGTACCAGGCATCATAGTCCACACTCGCTTCCACCACACCAGTGTCGCAACACTATGATGGGCCATCGCGGCATCGCCTTAAGGCTGAAGCATAGTTGACGATATGTTGGATTTGCGTCAACGCAGCGTTATTGCAGAGCTAACACGGCATAACTAGTGCAGCGACCAAATCTCCTAAAATGGGAGAAACCCCTACCTATCCTAGAACAAAAGACAACCTATTTTTTCTTGAAGAGTTATGTATTTTAAATGAGAAAATGATGGTTGTGTCAAAATAAAATATGTTTTTCATATATTGCCTTTTTCAGATGTACTGCTATGATATATATATGTCATTGATGCAATGCAACCATGTAGCATCCATCTTTAGCTCACCTGGACTTTTAGCTCACCTGGTTTTTTCAAAAGTTAATTTAATCTTTAGGTTTTACGTGAAATATTAGACATCCCGTTTTGAAAGTTATGATGCATAATAGTTATCCAAGTACATGGCTGAGTCGACCACCTGTTATTTATAAATATGTCAATCACCAGACGGTGGAAAGTCGAACCAGCCAGGTCATCTCTTTATATGTAGTAATGTGTACTAATGTTAAATGGATAAGGTTGCTGTTTATAGCACTGTGTAACCAGCCGATGAGATTAACTTTTTAATATGATAATGATGGAAATAGGGAGATTTAGTTTAAACGGTTCTATGGTTATGAGTTGATGTGTATTTGAGAATGATTTAGTTAAAGGTTGTTGCTGCTTAACAACTACTTTTAGTATATTCAGCAGTTGTTGATAGTTGTAGTTTGGAATAAAGCAACATTTAGTGGTTAGTGTTGGGATCATGAGATTATAATATAAATTGAACGTGACTAACTGACACAGTTGATGACGTAAGCAGACTAGTATTTGATCATGGGCTAGAACAACACCATCTGGTAATGAATCATCCAGCACGTGTGCCTAGCACCCTAGAATCCACGAGACTTCTCCATTAGTATAGAATGGACAGGACATGTACATTAGAGTGTTTGGAAAGTATTCATAATGGAATCAAAATTTATTGATAAACTAGGTGCTACACATTTTATGGTATGCATCACCACAGCATACCATAACGTTGTTAGTTAGCTGACAGATCACATCAAAGCAGAACCGGTTACTACTACTTTAAGTATGCGATGCATAATCTTCTTGGAAGGATTGGGCAGAGCATGATTGGTCAGAATGACGTCATAACCAATCAAGATCATTCAGACTCTGAAGTAAAGAATTATACAGAATACGGTTATGTTCCATAGCAAGTGAGGGAGCAATCACTTATTGGTTGAAAAGACCAATTAGTTATCAGATCCCAACTTCTAGGAAGGGATAAGCGGAAATTGATTAGGTGACTTTATGGTTGGACCAGTCAAAGTGCGCTTATCGGTTGCATAGAAGAATCATAAGACTATGTTCTGAGAGTAACTGTGTATTTCTGGGAAATGGCCAGAGCACTGCGATGCCATGATCTGTAGCTATAACAGATGATACTTCTCTCAGAATAAATCAATCTAGTTCTCCGAGCCATCAAACTCAGTCCGCTGCTCGGATCATAAGGTATCAAGCTATGGCTATACCTAAGAAGCTTGCCGTAGGATAGAAATAGAGTAGGATAACTTGGTTTAGAAATGATAGTTTGTGTACCTGAAGTTGTCTTTGTATGAGGGATCTTGCTCAAGCATCCTTGCAAATTGTATTATATGTAAATAAAGTTTTATCATCTTACGTTTATGTAAGACAAGAGTTTATCCGTACCTTTATGAATCCAACCGAGCTGGGAGAAACACCAGTCCTTACTTTGAATCTTAATCCAGTCAGATAGGCCCATCAGTTCAGAAGAAATATCGTCCACCTCACCATCAGTCGGACGAGGCAAGCGAACTGCAATTCACTTCCTCTTATTATCAGTGACGTTGTCGCAGCAACAGTCAATATGTCCCGGTAGTAAGCAGAATCGATGCTCAGTCTTCAGTCATCGGTAGATCTTAATAAGTCGAAGTAGAGTTCGAGTTTAGTTGTATAGTCAAAGGCAAGGGGACGCCTTTGGAAGGCGAGAGAATGCCTTTGGAAGGCCATGGAATGCCTTTGGACGATGAGGGAATGCCTTTGGAAGACGAGCCTCAATCCATTACTTCACTAGCGTATTGATATACCTATCTAACTATATGGTTGAAATTCTGTGGCCGAATTTCCTGTAGACGTTCTTAACTTAGCACATGCATAGGCCTACATTTTCGGTTGATTTCTGTGTTCAACAATTTGCTACAATATTATTGATAGCAGTTTTGACTGGAAATTTGGAACATTGGTAGTCTATCAATACTGCTACATAATTGCATTGACCCAGCATGGATTTATTCCCATGGATGGACTAAAGACAAAAGGATACTACTGATAATCACACATCCATTATTCATTCGTGTCCTGCGAGTTCTCTTTAGATACGAGATCGAGAAATGTATCTGGTATGTAGGGGCCTATTGAGTAGCCATTGACGTAGTGATTCATGATCCACGGTGTTGCTTTTACAGTCCGCTACGGAGATAGACTGGGTCCCGGTCTGTCTGGTATCCGAAGTTGAGTCTGTGTAACAGTCTAGTCGTTGTGATAACGTAAGAAGATGACCGGTCATTACATTAGAGGTGTAGTTTCAAAGAAGTCAAGCCTTTATTTTTGGATGGACCCATTATTGTTAGCGAACTCTGTCTACTTTTTCGCCCTCTACAATATTATTATGCATGTTTTTCTTTTAAAATTTACCACACACATAGTACGCCTCAAGACTGTCTGTAACAAATATTTTGCTTATTGAGAGCCTATTTGCAGGCCAACAGACGACTGTTTTGAAGAGATACTATTGGAATGACTGGCTCAATTATCGAGCCGGTCATTTCAATGGTGAATTTTCAAAAACTATCTTCTCTTGACCTGCAAATTAATATCCTCAAGATAACTGTAAAGGCCGGTTTTGGCGGCCTCCTCATGAAAGGGTTAAATACAATAAGAGAAGATGATAGGCTTACCTGGACAATCGTTGTCGTTGCAATACTTAATACAGGTCTATGATAGCAACAAGTAGGTGGGTAGGGTGGAGTGGGCTACCAGTCAAAGTATTAAAAAGATATTCGTATAGTTGTCTTTATCTGAGATATTGAAATTTCGGTGTTAAACATTCTAAAGGATTTTGTTAGAAAAACACACAATTGTGCCCAAGTAAGTCACATCTTGGTGGCGGTTGCTTGGAATGACTTCCATAGGCCTAACGTTAGTCAATCGGTCACTGAATCCGGATGGTTTATTAATACATTAATACCGCGCTCGTGCTGGTATCGATGGATCTCTGAGCTTCTTGACTACCAATTTCCAGAAAACTATACAGGTAAGGTGTTGATTATTTTGAAACCAATTTGACTGGGTGCTGTTGCTGCTTGTGGCAATAACATCGCCCAGTCAAATTAGTTTCAAAATATTCAGTTTTGTAAAAAGCAAAGACATGCAATTCGTACAACGTGTCGGACTATTAAGCATTTAAGACGGACTAAATCGAGTCAGTAATGATGTCATGATTATGACGTCATCCTATACGTCACGTCGTTGATTATGACATCATATGACGTAATATGATGGATAGACAACATGAAAATGCCCATTAGCAAGTGGTATTAATAATCCTCCCGCCGTCAGAGGACGAGTATATTGTATTCAGGGTAACAATCTATGATTGGCCTTGTTAAACTATGTGACCTATAAATATGGGTGGTCTCTTAATACAAGTGGTCCATATTGTGTGGGCCACGCATTACCAAGTGGTATTAGCCCTGGAATGCTCAATTTGCTCATGCCAATTTCAATAGAGGGATCCATTTCTAGGTATGCCATGCCTATTTCTAGCCAAGCTCCACCCCTTTTTTGCGTGCTGGAATCGATCTATATATATACGCTGAATAATGAATTCCCAGACTTCCAATTTCAAGGTAACTATACAGGTAAGCTGATGACTATACTGAAACTAATTTGACTGGGTGCTTTTAAAGGTTTGCTGCCTCTGGCTGTAACAACGGTAGGCCAAATTAGTTTCAAAATATTCAACACAATGTTGATTAAACAGTAAAGCCATACAATTCGTACACTTGCCGGACTATTCAATGTTCATGACTGAGCTCGATACGCCATTCATTTACACATTTTGGATTGTGACGTCAGCCTGCATATGACGTAATTGATTATGACGTCATCTCCTTCAGTTACTGATCGAACCCTGACATTATCATAAAAAATAACTGTTGAATAAATAGCAAAGACATACAATTCGAACAGCGTCTAGTCAAATTAGTTTCAAAAAATTCAACTGCATGTTGATTAAATAGTAAAGAAGTGCAATTCGCATACTTGACTGGCTATTCAATGTTCCTGGTGGAGCTAGATACGTCATTCATTACACATTTTGATTGTGACGTCCAGCTACATCTGACCTAAATAATTATGACGTCATATACTGCAGAAACAGATCAGAAAAATCCATTATCATAGAAAATGTCCTATGTCTAATTGCCGTCCAAGAGACCATTGTGGTTTTTCTTTTGCAATTTACTACTGGAATTATAGGATCAACTTTCAAAACAAGTTCTCCGGCGAGTAGCTAATGCAAATGGACATTTCTCACGATCACAGCAAGAAGCCATTTGTGGTCAGTTTGATAGAGCACTAAAGTGGACATATAAGAGACGCCGCAAGTGGGCGTATGCTTGAGTACTTTCATCTGCAGAAGGAATGATAAACATGTTTTGTACGCAGTCCTCCAGCAAAAGAAAGTACTTATTTAGAGTAGTTATTGGGAGTTCAGTTGGCTGTTTATTAAAATAACTAAGCGGTCATTGCCGCGCAAACTCTATTACACTCGCCATGAATCACGCGCATGAAGATAATAATTATGAGATATCCAGCAATCTAAAAATAGAGCATTGTTTTCGCGCAGAGAATTATTAAATCTCGTATCGATGGAGATCTCGCCAGACATAGTCCCACAATCCCCTGCACGAAATGGCCGCGCCTATAGGCAATTCTAGACAGCAATAAATAGAAGCGTGCCCGTGGAGCGGGCACGCAATCACAGCAAAATGCAACCTCACGCACGACAAATTTTAAAAAACAAAACTAGAAAACTAACATTTCAGCAAAAGCCAGACATAAAAATAAATCATAAGGAGCACTAGAAATCGTCTAAAACTGACGTTAATAGCAGAGCCAAAGAAACGTGTTGAGCTCAGCTACTATTACTACTACTACTACTTTTTTTTTTTTTTGGAAAATCCGACGCTGACGCGGTCGGATACACTTCACGGAGGAACGCCTTTAAAAAGGCTTGCAAACCCCCATAAAAAATCGGTTGAAATAGCAGGCTTTATTAATAGAATAACAATACAAACCTAACATGTCAAAACAGTGCAAGCTAAAATATTTCATATACCACAACCGTGGCATAACTACATAGAAAACATAATTACTAAAGAGCTGATAACATAGCATAATTCAACAAAGACATTGCTATTTGCACACCGTGTAGTAGTAGGCCCAAATGGCGAGCATAGCTAACCAACAAGTGGTAAAGCCACTCATCAATAATTAGCAGTAAGCTACTGCTAATCATTGATGCCATTGAGCCGATTCATGACCGGCAGGCTAAGTAGATCATATGTAGTTTAACGTAGCACACCGTATAGTAGTAGGGCCAAGTGGCGAGGTGACTCGTCAATAAGTAACAAAAAGTCACTCATTGACGCCAGTTAGCCAATTCTTAAATTCCCAACGGACGTAGTAGCCTTTATATAATATAATGCACAAAGCAAAAGTATACAAACTATGACTACTTAGATGGCGCTTTGGGTTCACATTCTAAATTTACTTTATTTTTTGCAAATTACCCTGGAACAAATACACCTACAGTAAATATTTACAACAGGAAGCTGATTGTAAGATATCACACTTTGTTAACTTGAAAATCGGATCACCTCCAGAATATTGACATAATGCTCATTTGATATTTAAATATACTGATCCCAAGGTTAGGATATTCGTCAAGATTAGAGTCTCCTAAGTCATTAAAATTTTAAAATAAAGGCAATTAAATTAAATTAAAATAGCATTTATCAATATACAGCAAGCAGCGAGTGTGCTAGCTTATACAAGCTCCGCTTCTGATATTTTTAGATATCCGTATTCAATTGATACTAGGTCAGTTTTGCACCATACGTCTTTAAATCTACTTTCTCTCCCATGTTCTACTAGCCTGTAAAATTCACAATGAATGCAGTTTATCAACAAAGATCGAAATATAGCTTGTATGGCTCTCTGATGGTTGTTGCCGGTTTTATCTCTGGCCTCTGAACACCGATGCTTCCAGATGGCCCACCCTCCTACAGATAACAGGGTTATTAACAATTCTTTCTCCTTGCTATTAATGATTCGTCCGATAGTCGAGCAATCTTTGAACAAAATTGTTTCAGCCACTAAATTCACATATTTGGTTCCAAATTTAGCAAGGAGCATATTTATATATACCCAAAAGCCTGTAGTTATGCGACACTGAGTAAATAGATGGTCTATCGTTTCCTCCTCAGTATTACATAATAAGCACCGGTCTGTACTTGTTATTTTACACATATAAGTAAGATGGCCGACCCATAGCCTTCGATAGAGTAATCGCCATGCCAGGTCCCGTGTATTTCCTGGTAGACAAGGTAGATGTATTGCTTTCCAGGCATTTTTCCAGTTCTTTGGCGTGCATCCTAAATTGTTCTAATGCCTAACCACAATAGGAGTCTGTCTCCGACTTTGCATTAGAATTCTATACCAGTCTCTAGATGCCATGTTGTATTTTATATGTTCTGACATAAATACTAATGTTGGTAGCAACATATCAATGTTGCCACGTGCTTTCGGCAATTTGAACCATACAGCAGGTATTGCATTCTTTATTCTAACAAATAAGCGCTGAGTATCAATATGTCTCATTGATGTTATTCTTGCTACATCTTGCATCGCAATCCATTTACGAGATTTCGGATTTACCAAGTCACGTAAATATTGAATACCATTTTTGGCCATAGAGGGCAAACATAATACATCATCATTATCACGAATCAACTCGTTGCCCCAAAGACGTTGCTCTAAGGCATCTTCCCAACAATTGGGTTGTGGCATTGATCGTGTAAATATTTTTAAGGCTTCGAGCTGTTCTTTATATACATTTGGAATCTTTTGATGATTAGGTGGCAGTTTATTGCACATAAATAAACAGTCTACTGGAAATGAGTCAACGTACCTTTGGAGAAGTGCCCTTGAAACACTTGACCAAGATGAGTTTGAAGTAAGTAACTTATTCAAGAATTTCAATTTTAAAGAAGCACACTTGTGAGGATTGACTGTGATACTAAATGGGCTTTGTCCTCCAATTAGAAGGACAAAAGTAACGTGTTGATCTTTGACTCTACTGATTTGGGCATATGAACTACAGAAGCGGTATACCATGGTCCAGATAAAATTAAATTATTAAGGACAAATGTCCTGCCAAAGACAGTTAGGCGACGTCGTTTCCAATTTAGTAATGCACACTTTAGCTTGGATATCCTTTCTTCCCAGTTTAGTAATACATTTTGTTCTCTGCTAAAGTAAATACCCAAAATTTTTATGACATCATTTGAGTAGTTAATGTCCATCACATTATCAGTTCTGCCCTTCCAATCGCCCAAAAATAATCCCTTAGATTTATCTTTATTGACTTTAAGCCCGGATGCCTTTTGAAAATCTGTTAATACTCCATTTAAAATTCTAAAATCCGTATTTTTACCTGCAAATACAGTCGTATCATCTGCATATTGAGAAACCTTTAGTGGCCTTTCTACACCACGTATACATATTCCTTGAAAGTCATTGCGTTGCCTCAATGTGGCCCCCAACGATTCCATAGCTATGACGAATAGAAGCGGGGACAGTGAGCAACCCTGTCTGACATCTCGTTCCAACACTACAGGTTTGGATAGCTGATTGTTAACTAAATAGCAACTTGTTATATCAGTATATAAAATATTGACCCATTTAATAAATCTTGAACCAAAGCCAATATGGTCTAAAGACTTAAACAAGAAATCCTATTCTAGTCTGTCAAACGCCTTCTCGTTATCAAGTGCTATTATTGCTGCTGGGATACAATCCTTTTCAACTAATTGAATAAGGTCCCGTATAAGCAAAGTGTTGTTTAATATTGATCTTCCTGGCACAGAGCAGGTTTGATCATCATGAATGACTTCGCCTAGGACTGCGCCAAGTTTTAATGTTAGTGCCCGAGTAATAATCTTATAATCTACACAGAGTAGAGAGATTGGTCTATAATTCTGTATTTTATTTCTGTCACCCCTCTTGTATATAAGCCGAACATATGCTTGGGCCATCGATGTAGGGAGATGCCCTTGCTTAAAAATGCTGGTTACTATTTCTTCTAATACTGGCCCAAATATGTGCCAGAATGTTTGATAAAATTCAACTGGAAGTCCGTCACATCCAGGAGACCTTTCTAACTTCATACCTTTGAGGGATTTTGTCAATTCATCAATTGTTATTGATTGGTCACAGCTTTCGCGACATGAATCTGGAAGTCTTTTCGTTATATTAGCTAAAACATCTCTAGTTGCAGTTTCATCACTTCCCTCAGATTTATACAATGATTTGTAAAATTCGCATACTGTTTCCATCATTTCTGCATTTGAGCACACTGATACTCCATCATTAGTCTTCAGTGAGCGCATTAATTTCTCTATACCTCTTGCTTTTTCCAAGTTACAAAAGTAACGTGTAGGCTTTTCACCCTCGGTGTGCATTTGTGCTCTTGACCTTATTTTGGGGCCATCAAACTGATATTGCTCTATTTCATTTAGTCTACCTTTTAATTTAACTAATAGTTCGTAATAATTATATTCCCCATCATTAATTTTCTTATTAATTTTACACAACGACCTCTGAAACGCCTTTTTACGCTTTCATATTTCACGTGCTTTCCTAATGGAATACTGCCTTGAAATATATTTCAGGTCTGATTTAGCATCTTCCCACCAGTCTGTTATACATTCATACGAACCTCTTCTTTCATCCCAATGCCTCCAACAACTTTCCACACATTTGCGATAGCAACTATTTCGTAGCAATGCTACATTAAGTTTCCAAAATCCATCTCCTCGTTTGACCCAGTCAGCATTGTCTAATGTGATGGAAAACATATTGTGATCAGAGAAAGTTACCGGTTTTATGTTAGTTTTACACATGTAACCTTTCAATGAACGTTCTACATAGATCCTGTCTAACCTTGAAGCTAACCTTCCATCGGTTGAAAACCAAGTAAAATCCTGGCCTTCTGGATTTTCAATCCGATAAGTGTCTAACAAGCTTTTATTTTCACAAATGTGTTTCAAAATATTATGCGATGTGCCATTAAAATTAGACCTAGAGTTTCTGTCTTTAGCCTCGTCTAATATGCAATTAAAGTCACCGCCCATAATTAGGTTTTCAGGCGTTCTGTCTTGAATTATTGTGGAAACATCATTTAGAAATTCACGGCGCAATTGATGAGAGGTAGGTGCATAAACGCACATCAAATTTAACCTTGTGTTTGGTACATCAATTGATACACAAATCCATCGTCCATTTGTATCTGATGATGGCGATATAACGTCAACATAGTTGAGACAGCGGGGCAGGATAAGAATGGCCACTCCCGCACTATTATCTTGTGATAAAGAAAAAAAAATCTGCCCTTTTGAAATATCTTTGAGAGATTCATACACTTCATTTTTTTAAATTTTGGTCTCTTGTAGAAAAGCAATATCAACTCTCTCATTTGCTAATTCTTCAAGCAAGTGGCGCTGCTTGAATTCGGTATTTAATCCTCTGCAATTGATGGTGCAGATAATCATAATTTGTAAAATGATGTTTACAACCGCCATCATTAGATTAACTTGATTTGGGTTTTTTAGCTCGTTTCTTAGACCATTTACCTAATTTTCCGGCGCATTCAATATTTCCTAGTTCTACCACAGACAAATATTCATATTTGGAAATATCAGAATCATGGCGCAGTATACGATATTTCACGCCTCTCGCCGTTACATATTGCACGAACACTTCACCCCCTTCTGATCGGTACATTACCATTTCATCTTTCATCTGGGAACTCTGTGTTTGAATGAACACATCTGATTCTGCAACTGACATCGTATCATCATCCATATCATTTACTTCAATCTCAGATTCTGAGCTATTGTCTTCTTTGTGACGCTTATTGCTACCTAAGTAACATTTGGCAGGAGCATCATTTACCATCTCTTCAAGCTGACTTAAATTAAGTGGACGTAGCGGAAAATCGACTGAACTTTCTGTCTTCTGGGTCCTAAAC
Organism: Chaetoderma sp. LZ-2023a; assembly: GCA_034401795.1. NCBI lineage: Eukaryota > Metazoa > Mollusca > Caudofoveata > Chaetodermatida > Chaetodermatidae > Chaetoderma > Chaetoderma sp. LZ-2023a. The sequence continues at coordinate 48,216,670 of CM067360.1, forward strand.
TTATCCTGTCCTAATTTTAATTCATCTTCTAAGGAATTGTAAACTTTATCTTCTGTAAGATCTTCCTGCGTGTCTTTTACAGCAACGTTTGGCTCCACTGCATTTTGATTATTTTCTTGACTTAAGGTTATACCCTCCTCTAATACATGAATTTCATCAACTGTAATTACTTTAACAGGATTTGATGATTTGTTTGTGTCATTTACAGTGGCATGAACCACAACAATAGCTTCCGTAGCGGTTGCTTCAGAAGCATTTGACTCAGTTGCATCCTTTAATGGGTGATTATCTCCTGATGCTGAGGGCTTGTTTTGATTTTTTGGACAGCGCCATTTAAAATGGTCAACTGAACCACAGAGCAAACATTTATTTCGATTGGGACAATCTGTTGCCAAATGGTCAGTACTTAGGCAGATCCGGCATTCTTTAATTTGTCCTCTATACCATAAGGGCAGGACAAAGCTGCCATCAAGCGTCAATCTGCTTGGTAAAGGGCTATTCACTTTATCAAACCAGATACGACTTACACCGTTTTCTAGCGTTCTGTCAAAGGGATACGTTTGCCGTTCAATCTTTTGCACTTTGCCATACTTCTTGAGTTCACTCATGATTCTGTCATCTAGAATTTCTAGTGGAACTGTCATCTTCACTAGCAACCTATCTGACTCGATTTCCTCTATGTTACACACTTCACCTTTTACAATAAGAACATCTTCCAGAAGCTTTTCCTTGACCCCCTCATTTGACACTGTTACATTCCATACAGTTTTAGTAACATTGATAAGCCCCTGCAAAGTAGCAGGTTATGCGCCAACGACGTCCTTTAACCCATGATACACGTCGATAGCCGTGACACCCCGCCCCTTAGTTGTTATTTTAAGGCTTAGGGTACGCTTATAGATTGCCATGGTGGTTTATAAAAGGAGCAACCCCATACTACTACAATATATAATATAAATATATACTTATATAACACCAGGACGTCAGGGAAAGAGCTAAACACTAAATAAATAGTTTCCCCTTTTGAAACCCTGACGTCTACCAACAAATATACGAATAGAGGGTACAGTCGTATATTTGTTAGTTTGAACCACTTTCTAAGTGGTTCACTAACACCTAGCCGATTAAAGTATACTAACAAATATATGAATAGATAGTACAGTCATATATTTGTTAGTCTGTTCGAGTTGACCGGGGACAGCCAACTGACTATAAGGATCTATATAATTAAAGAACTAGGCTTGTGCTTACACATGACAAAGGAATTAAATCCACTCACTCAAGTGATCTTGCCAAATATAATGCGCTAGCCTACGAACTATAGAAATAGCAGACTGGCGCGGGGAGAAATGTATTGCATTGACCACAGTAAGAGGAGCCCTATTAAATGGCGGAAACCGCCAGCTAAGAGGAATGCCTTTAGAAAATGGAGACACAAAATGCGCTCCAACCAAGACAAGAATTTACAAATTAAACATAAAGTTTGAAAGGAAATACTAATACGAAATATATGTATAAAATTTATCCACAAAATCGCGCTAGAAACTAACAAATTCGGGCAGCAATTGCAGAGCTAAATAAACGCGTGCGTTCAATTCGACTACTACTACTACTACTACTACTACTACTACTACTACTACTACTACTACTACTACTACTGCTGCTGCTGCTGCTGCTACTACTACTACTACTACTACTACTACTACTACTTTTTTTTTTTAAACCGACGCTGACGCAGTCGGACAAACTTCATGGAGGAACTCCTTTAAAAAGGCTTGCAAACCCAGGAGAAAAACTGGTGAACTAGTAAGCCTGATTAATATTACACCAAAACAAAAGATAAATAATGAGCATTAATACAATCTAAAAACACATGTGGCTTAAAAATTATAGATACAAAACAATAGGCTGATAAAGCTCCGATAGCAAAACAAAACTTAACAAAGGAATTACTATTCAACCCAGGTGTAGTAGTAAACCCGTGTGGCGAGTGCAACTATCCAACAAATGAAAAGTGCCTCGTCAATCAATGACAATTAAGTCAATCATTGACGCCAGTGGGCTGATTCTTTAAAGATCAGCGGGCGTAGTAGCATTTGGGTAGTATAATACATATAGTCGGGAGAAAAATTACAGAAAAATAGATGGCGCTCTTGTTTACATTTCCGATTTACTTTATTGTAAGGTTTTGTAAATTATCATTCAATCCATGTGTGGTAGTAGGCCCGTGTGGCGAGTGCGACTATTCAACAAATGAAAAGTGACTTGTCAATCAATGACAAATAAGTCAATCATTGACGCCAGTGTGCTGATTCTTTAAAGATCAGCGGGCGTAGTAGCATGTGGGTAGCATAACATATGTAGTCAGCAGGAAAATTACAGAAAAATAGATAGAAATAGATGGCGCTCTTGTTTACATTTTTGGCAACTTACTTTATCGATTGATTATTAAATTACCCCAGTCTGTTTATTTGTTTACATGAATTATTAAATATAACAATATCAAAGTGCAGACTAAAATGAATTACAGGACACAGATTAATTAAAAGACACAGATAAATCAGCTGTAGTATTTAAATGATTTAAGCTAGTGCAGGCTCATTTATTTTTACAGTTCCCAACTTTATTGAAACTATGTTTGTTTAGCACCATATGTCCTTGAATACATTTTCTTTACCATGCTGCTTTAATATAAAATATTCGCAAGGAATATGATTCAGCAGCAATGAACGAAATATTGCCTTTATTGCTCTATTGTGATTGCCCATATATGGATTTTTCGTCTGTGCACACCGATGTTTCCAAATGGCCCAAACACCTATGGTTAGCATTGTTATTAAAATAGTCCTTTCAGACTTTATGATATTTGCACCGCTTGATCCAAATTCTCTAAATAAGACTACATGCGTGTCTAGAACAATGGCTTCCCTCCAAATTGTGCCAAGATTTGGCTGATATAGTCCTAAAATTGTGATGATATTGGACATTCCGCAAATAAATGGATGATTGTTTCCTCGTCTGTTTGACATAAGTAACACCTATCAGAAGTCGTAATATTGCACTTGTATGTCAAGTGTCCCACCCATAGCCGTCGATGTAGTAATCACCACAATAAATCACGAGCCATATTTGGTACGTATGGAGAATGTAAGATTTTCCATACATTTTTCCAACTGGATGGTTTATAGCTTGAGTCATCCCATCTCCTAATTGTTTGGGAGGTGTTACTTGTTTTCGTCTCATAATGTGGTACCATTCCTTGGATTTCATCTTGTATTTTAACATCTCATCATCAAGAACTAATGCAGGTTGTGGAGTCAAACTATTATTATTTACATTTGGCAGACGAAACCATTCAATTGGTACAGCATGTTTTATTTTATTTAGCAACCGCTGGACATCTATATGCCTCATATGTGTTTTTCTAGCTACTTCTTGCATTGAAATCCATCTACGTGTTTGAGGGTGTATCATATCAGATAAATGTTGAATGCCATATTTTGCAAAGGACGGTAGATAAAGTACTGCATTGTTATAACATATATTACTATTGCCCTACAATTGCTGTGCTAGTACTTCCTTCCAGCACGTAGGTGGAGGCATGTATCTGTCAAATATTTCGAACTCCTTAACTTGATCTTTAAACACATCTGGTATCATTTGGCTATTCGGAGGTGGCTTCTTTGAGGTAAAAACATGCTCCGCCAGAAATGGGTCTACAATTCTCTCCATGAGAGCTCATGAAACACATGCCCACGTCTCATGTGATGTAATAAGATCATTCAAAAATTTTAACCTTAAAGAAACACATTTCACTTTAATATCAATTAAATCAAGTCCTCCTTCTAACTTAGCATTATTGAGAACACGATCGGAAACTAAATGATTCTTTTCTTCCCATATGAACGACAATATCAGCTCATTAACCTCCTTTTCTACATGTTTTGGCATGTGTACAGCATATGCTGTATACCATAGCCCAGATAATAACAAGTTGTTGACAACAAACACTCTACTAAAAATTGAAAGACGACGATGCTTCCAATTTGCTAATATTCTCTTAAGCTTAGATACTCGTTCATTCCAATTTTGTGTTGTATTCGGTTTCCTGCTGAAATAGATGCCTAAAATCTTAATGGTATCATTAGACCAATTGATTTCAAGTGGTTGGTCATTCCACTCTTTCCATGGTCCCAAAAATAATCCTTTGGATTTTCCTTTATTGATTTTCAAATCAGATGAATTTTGGAGCTTTTCTAGTACGTGGTTTAAGATTGCAAAATCATTGTTTGAACTAGCAAACACAGTCGTGTCATCAGCATATTGTGACAGCTTAAGTTGTCTTTCTATGCCACGAATACATATGTCTTGAAAGTTATTATTTTGCCTCAATGCAATGCCGAGAGATTCCATCACAATAACAAATAATAATGGCGATAGGGAACACCCCTGTCTAACACCACGTTCTAAGATAATTTCTCTGGATAATTGATTGTTCACTAAATAGCTACTCTTGATATCCGTATATAAAATCTTAACCCATTTAATAAAGTTTGAGCCTAACCCAAACGATTGCAAAGAATTAAAAAGAAAACCCCATTCCACACGGTCAAATGCTTTTTCGTTGTCCAAGGCAATCACAGCTGAAGGGATGCTATCCTTCTCAACCAATTGTATAAGGTCTCTTATTAACATGGTATTGGTTAAAATTGTCCTCCTAGGTACAGCACATGTCTGCTCTGTTCCAATGATTTCTCCTAAAACACTACCTAGTTTCAATGTTAGTACTCTGGATATTATTTTGTAGTCTACACATAGTAGAGAAATTGGTCTGTAATTCTGAATTAGACGTCTGTCAATTCGTTTATATATTAGCCTTACGTATGCCCATCCATAGTTGGTGGTAAATGGCCTTTCTAAAAATTTGCGTGGCTAATTTTTCCATTATTAGCCCTAGAAAGTGCCAAAACGTTTGGTAAAATTCAGCTGGAAGGCCATTGCAACCCAGTGATTTTTCTAGTTGCATACCTTTAAGGGATTTAGTTAAATCTTCTAGTGTTACGGGTTGATCACAAAATTCACTGACTGTGTCTGACACCTTTTTGTCTATAGTTGCTAACAAATCCAATTTTGCATCTTCATCAATTCCCTCTGACTTGTACAATGACTCATAGTAATTGCATACAATAGTACTCATTTCATTGTTGGTAAAGACAGTTGAACCATCCGGCATGTTTAATGAGCACATCACCATGTCTATTGCCCGTGCTTTTTCTAATGTGCAAAAATATCGGGTTTGCTTTTCCCCTTCTGCATGCATCTGGGCTCTTGCTCTAATCTTTCCACCCTCAAACTCATATTGTTCTATATCTCTTATTTTACTTTTAATTTTAACCAGTAATTCAAAATAATTATCTTCACCATTATTTACTTTAGCATTAATTTTCATCAGTGATCGATGACGTGTTTTCTTGTGTTTGCGTATTTCCCGTGCTTTTCTAATAGCATACTTTCGGGAAACATACTTTATATCTAGTTTTACATCCTCCCACCATTGCAATGTGCTCTTATATGATGCTTTCCTATTAATCCAATATTGCCAACAACTCTCTATATTATTCTTATAAAATTCTTCTCCCAACAGTGTTGTGTTTAATTTCCAAAACCCAACCCCTTTTGTTACCCAATCAGCATTGGCAGGCAGAGGTTATACAAACCATGTTATGATCTGAGAATGCGACTGGCTTAATATTAACATCTCTCCAGTACCAAGTCAACAAACTATTCACATAAATTCTGTTGATTCTTGAACCAACTTTACCATCTGCCGAAAACCATGTAAGATCTTTACCATGAGGTTTTGATATTCTATAGGTGTCAACTAAATTTTCCTTGTCACATATTTCTTTTAAGAGTCTATGTGATGTATCAGTATAAGTTGAAGTTGCATTCCTGTCATTTTCTTTGTCTACGACACAATTAAAGTCACCACCCATTACTAAGTTTTCAGTGATGTTATCTAGTGCTGTTGTAGACATCTCATTAAAAAATTACGACGTAGTTGATGAGATGCAGGTGCATCTAGCGTGACTCTCACCCAGCGACCATTTGCACCTGATACTGAAGAGATTATATTTACATAGGCTGAACAACGAGGGAGTATAGCAATTGCTACGCCTGCACTATTATCTTGAGATAACGAATAGCATATTCTGGATCCAGAAATCTTTTCTAAATTATCGTATGATTCTGACTTCTGAATTTTTGTTTCCTGTATCAAAGCAATGTCAATCTGCTCATTTTTCAGTCTCTAGTAAGTGACGTTGCTTTATGTCACTATTTAAGCCTTTACAATTGAGTGTGCAAATTAGCATAAAAAGTAATAAAATGATGTGTATAACCGCCATTATTAAGCTAACTAGATTTTGTTTTTTTCGACTCTCTCTTAGACCATTTACCTATTTTACTCGCAAACGCTGCACTACGTAGCTCAACTTTTTCCAAATGCTTATATTTTAATATATCTGAATCATGACGCAGATGCCTATATTTAACCCCTTTTGCCGTCACATATGGAACTAACATGTATCCTGCCTCTGACCTGTACATGACCATTTCATCGGGTGATTTAGAACTCTGTGTTTGAATGGATATATCGGATTCAGCGACTGACATATTATCGTCTTCTATATCACTTTCCTCTATTTCTGATTCAGAACTATCTCCATCTTTCTGTCGCTTTGTTTCACCCAATCGATCCGAGACACCAATTACTTTCTCTATATTATTTAAATCGTCTAGATTGAGTGTACTCAGTGGAAAATCAAAGTTAGTTTCAGTATCTTGCGACTTGAATTTTACTTGCTCTAAATTAAAACTCTCTTCCAGAGGGTATTGATCATCATTTTCAACTTGTGTGGAATTAGCCTCTCTGACATCAGACTTGGATTGACTTGTTACTGGAGTAATACTTAGCCCCTCATCTGGAACCTCTATTTCATCGCCTGCAACTACAGCGATTGGATTCTTAGTTTTTTCACCATACTTCTCATTAACATGGACTTCAGCTACAATCTCAGCAACTACTGGTTCGATGACATTTTCTTTAGCAACGTGCTTCCCATTAACATGGATTTCAGCTACAATCTCAGCAGCTACAGGTTCTGTGACATTCTCTTTAGAGACAACTTGCTCTGTACTTTTATCAGAGCCCTTTTTGACACATTTGTTCTGCGGGCATCGCCACTTAAAATAATCAGATGATCCACAAACTAGACATTTGTTTTTGTTAGGGCAATCTGTTGCAAGATGTTCTGTGCTTAAGCAGATTCTACACTCTTTGATTTGCCACCCTGTACCATAAAGGCAAGATAAATCGACCATCTATCATGACCTTACTTGGGATAGGTTGTTCTACCTTTTAGAATCAAATTCTTCTGATGCCATTTTCTAAGGTTCGAACAAATGGATAGGTCTCGTGTTCTACTTTGTCCACTTTGCCATACTTGATCAATTCATTGATAACCCGTTCATCTGGGATCGCTAATGGAACCTTCATCTTGACTAATAGACGATCAGAATCTATTTCCTCCACATTACACACCTCACCCTTCACGACAAGGACCTCGTCGAGCAACTTTTCCTTCACACTTTCATTAACTATGGTGACATTCCATACATATTTGGAAACGTTAATGAGACCTTGAAGGACCCGTGGCCCTACCCCAACTACATCCTTCAAACCATGATACACCTCAATTGCCGAAACACCCCAAGCCTTTGTCGTGATTTTAAGACTCAGGGTACGCTTAAAGGAGGTTGCCATGGTGTTTTAATAAAAGAGGAAACCCATACTACTGCAATATATACGGGGTAATACAAATATAATACCAAGACGTCAGGGAAAGAGCTAAGCACTAAATAAATAGTGTCCCCTTTTGAAACCCTGACACCTACCAGCAAATATACGAATAGATAGTACAGTCGTATATTTGTTAGTTTGAACCACTTTCTAAGTGGTTCACTAATACCTAACCGATTAAAGTGGTTTCCTGATGCATACTAACATATTACAGTCATATATTTGTTAGTCTGTTCGAGTTGACCGGGGACAGCCAACTGACTATAAAGATTTATATAATCAAAGTACTAGGCTTGCGCTTACAAATGACAAATGAATAAAATCAACTCACTCAAGCGATCTTGCCAAAATATAATGCGCTAGCCAACGAACTATAGAAATAGCATACTGGCGTGGGAAGAAATGGATTGCATTGACCACAATAAGGGGCGTCCTATTAAATGGCGGAATCCGCCAGCTAAGAGGAATGCCTTTAGCAAATGGAGACACAAAATGCGCTCCAACCAAGACAAGAATTTACAAATTAAACATAAAGTTTGAAAGGAAATACTAATACGAAATATATGTATAAAATTTATATACAAAATCGCGCTAGAAACTAGCAAATTCGGGCAGCAATTGCAGAGCTAAATAAACGCGTACGTTCACTTCGACTACTACTACTACTACTACTACTACTACTACTACTACTACTACTACTACTACTACTACTACTACTACTACTACTACTACTACTACTACTTCTACTACTACTACTACTACTACTACTACTACTACTACTACTACTACTACTACTACTACTACTACAACAACAACAACAACAACTACTACTACCACTACTACTACTGGATATCGCACGTGAGATGGTATTAAACATAGAAATATTAGCGTTTAAATTGCTAATAGATTCCAACTTGTCATCGTAGTGTGGACTCGATAACAACGCGATGTTGACACGATGAGACTAGTAGGCAATAGTTAGTGATAGTTGTCATGGCAAGTTGCCATCTGATCGCCGTCCTGTCGCCCTAGTGTGCGCCCTTAGCTTACCAGCTCTGCAAGCCACCCCTCAGCCACGCATCTCAGCTGACCAGACTATAGGTCACGGCCAGTAGTCATTTACATACCTAGGGAAGCTGACTCTGGTTGTATTCCGATCTGCCACTTTGCGATTACCCATTGAAACACCAAGTGGCTAATAAAGAAGAACTGATAATTGGAACCTCCGGTGTCTTTCATTTACCTTTCGGAAGCTCGGGTAGGCAATGACTACATGCAAATTAAGCACATTTCGAGTACTGCTCGAAACGGCTGCACAGGACGGCTATCTGGAAAGAATCTCCCTCCCTTACACTCTATATGCTTTCTTGAAGTATATCACGTATAGTGTGTACAATATACCTCCTGTATCCCATTAAAATTACTATTACCTGCACACTGTCGAAATACCATTGTTGAGAACTAAACCACGCAATCATCAAGAGATATCAGCCGCTACTCGGCGCGAATGCCACATCGACCAAAGGGAGAAGGCCCAGGTTCCCATCACCTGGCAGGACCTACAAGTAGACGATCTAACCACTATGATACTCGGCAAGAAGACCAATCAGATACGATCGAATTTAACCCCGGAAATGGTTCGGCTCCATTCGCATACCTCCTTACGCAATTACATCTATAGATGCAGCTGTCGCATCTGATCAGCAAACGATCGTAGAAGGCGAGAACCAATGAGGCGCTAGAGACAGGCTGATCGACGGTCCTCCTGAGATTGGACAACACCGCGAGCAGCTATGTCAGCAGCCACGATGACGCCTGCTGGCACGACGACCCTCACACCACTGACGAAGACGATCAGATGAGTGCAGCAGTGATCAGTTCATGCCAGCCGACGCCCACCCGCGGCAACAGAGCCGTCTTTCCAACCCAGGGCCCAGCCTCGACGTATCCATCTACAACGTCATATTAGGGTGACCTACACATTAAGCAGCATACTTGAGCTTTATCTTCAAAGTCAACATACTTCTTTCGGACCTTAGGGGAACAGTACTGGCCACATTTGTCGAAGACTAGCTAAAAGGTGTAGGTGTCATCATGGGGAAATCTTTTCCTCAAAGGGGTGACATCAACTCCAAAGTGATGACCTTTACCATAATATCCAATAGAATTCTCAGGACAAGAGAAATTCATCTCTGTCATAAATGGGAACGGGTAAGGTTTCCACATATGGGGTTACTTTGAGAATTAAATCTGACCCCACAATGTGCATACATCTTTGTGCCATAAAAGTTCACTTCTCCAACAAAGCCTCGGCAATTGCTCTGCTCATGAATGTTTCACATAGATAACCAATGACTTCTTAGTAATGGAGCCTTCTACTTCGAACGTCTGTTATTAGTGGCGTAAGGTAGGCCACGTGATAGACTGCCCAGTCACATATAATCTGTCATAGAAGAAGGGTTAATTGACAGACATATTTCATGGCAGTAAAAACCAAGTTTCCTCATAATCATGGCCCGGGTATTCTTTCCAGAACCTGTTCCCTATCGAGACATAATCGCGCAATGACGATATGCTTGTTCTCATTTATTTCCCTCACTGGCATCTCATTTACGCATAATAAACGCTACTTATGCAGTTTCTAACTTCGGTCTATTAGCCGCCTGCACACCATGTAACACCGCCAATCCTATGATAAGCATGGAAACTCGCACAACAAAAGTGTTGGTTCAAATCATATCTCTGCTCGATGGGCTCCAGACAGTTGGTATCAGTCGTGGAGAGGATGCGATTGTGAATAATTCATTTCCTTCATTATGAGGCGAACAGTCTGCCAGTATTGTAGATCCGTACAAATTAGTCTTTTTCAGATTTAAATGCGGTTCAAGACTTGTATTTTAACACAACGCAGATTTTCCATTTCGACTAAGCAAAGTTAATTGTGCTATGTGATTACTACGCATATGACCACGGACGTACATCTGAAACATAAAACTGAAGAGATAAAAAATTCGCTTCAAGATATTGGCAGTTTAAATTACCGGGAACCATTTCTGACAAGACAGAGATTGAAACTATCGATTTAGGACAGCTTTCTCCCGGGACATTCCTCTACCAATACATCCATTAGGCCTAATGCTAACTGCAGTCTGAATATGGTAATTTAGCTCAGCAACCCGATTATGGCAGCATAATCCGATATCGCAAAATTATTGGGTCTGAACTTGTATCGATGGTTACGCCATCTCATTTTTTCATTTTAGAATCCTAGATGGATTGTAGCATTATGCTTGGCAGCATCAACTTACGCAATATCCGCAACATGGTTGATTACATCAGTGGACAACGTAAATGATGGAAATGCTGATATAATTGTCTGATGGAATTAGAATTCAGGACAGTGTGCTCATTGGCCTGTGGGCGAGTCTTTTATTTATCACAAATGTTCTAGAAATTGGGCCAATTGAGCTTATACCTACGTGACACACCGTGCGAACAGTTTTTCAGATAACCTGCTTGGTTGATTGATTTCATGGCCATGAATTTTTGTTTCTTTTTCTCAAAGATCGCTGAAACGATTGTGAAGTTAGGCCTTTCCTGTTTATTCAAGGAAAGTTGCTAGCCAATAGATTATGGGGGGTGGGGGGCCATCTTGGATCGCCTAGCTTTTATAAAGAAATATTTACCTCTATAACTGCAGAACGGATATGGTCAAATTTCCTAAATATATTTATGATATTTGGCATTAAGTTCCGATTTCGTGAGGATAATGGCGATACGACAACCGATATATTACAGCGGTACATCGCAGGCCTTGGACCCATTCATTGCTGCTTGCAGCTATATTTGATGATTTGAATTGTACCAACACGAGCAAACGATGTATGAGTTTGGTAAAGAAACGTGGAAGCCAATTATTGAATTATTGATTCACTGGGTTTAATATTTATGGATAGCTTACCTTTCCTTCTTTCAATCCTGAACTCAGTCGCACAATCGACATTTCCGGTTTTAGCTATACGCCGCCCATCTCTAGCTAAGCTCCATCCACACCTCGCTCGTGTTGGGATCGATCGATCTCTGAACACCCTGACTATCAATTTCCAAAAAACTACACAGGAAAACTGTTGAATATTTTGAAACTAATTTAACTGGGTGCAGTTGCTGCCTAAGCAACAGCGCCCAGTCAAATTAGCTTCAAAATAGTCAACAAGATGTTTAGTAAATAGCAAAGAATTACAAAGACATTAGTTTCAAAATTAGTTTCAAAATATTCAACAACATGTTCATTAAATAGCAAAGAATTACAAAGACATACAATTCATACAACGCGTCGGATTATTTGAGATTTGATGCCGGTCTATATGGAACCCTTTGTGACGTAATGATTATGACGTCATAATACACGCGCTGAGCTGATTGATTATGGCGTCATACGAGGTCTGATGATGGATGGATACTCTGGAAAGGTGAATTCTGAAGCAATTATTGTGGATAGTTGGAAATTCATTTGACAAAAATGTGGCGCGTTGTGAATCAACCTCATCTAGACAAACCGGCTTCCATTAGTTATCATAATTATTTTACTTGCCAAAGAATGCCCCGTATCGTGTTTATATGACTGACCGTGACAAATGAAATGTATTTTGTAAGCCTAATTTTCTTGTGTTCATGAATGAGGTGCATCATCCGCATGATTCCAGTCCTTCAGCAATGAGCTGATTTTATTGTCAGATTAAGCAAAATGTCATAAGCAACCTGAAATTGTATTGCGGTTCATTTAAAATTCCTTGCAAAAATGTCGATTCTCAAAACGTCAGAGAATGAATCAGTCAATTTACAAGCCACGTGAAGCAATAATGGATGAGTTACTGGCTCTCTAATGTAGCGTGATGGTTTTAATGAAGCAACAGAATAGCAGAGTGTGAGCCAGTGTGATTACTTATGAATGCACATCTCTGTCCGGGGTGCCACTGCGATGCATAGCTGATTTAGAAACCTATCACACGCTACTAATTTACCTCACACTCATGTGACATTTCGAAATGTATTGCTTTAAAACACCCGGAGTGCTTGTCATGAGTTATCAATTGCTCTCTCACATCATAGATTATTGTCACTTGCAATTAATTGATTTCTGTAATAAGATGATGTTTAAAGACATATCCTGCTAAAGATTCATATGTGAATGCCATATATTTCACATACCTGTGTTTTAATTATGCGCTAACTTCCGGGAAGCAAACTCAGTAATAATGGAATCCAACGTGCTGTTAGCGCATACAAATGTACGCAAACAGCTGACATTAAGGCATGATGAATTGGCAAGCGTCATCTTAATCAAGATTAACCAACGAAATCCATGTATTCCATACATCTGTGTAAACACAACACAACAACACATCTCCTGTCAAAACGACTTGTGTTTTATCAATAGATCTGTTCTGCACACTACTTTATGTGTTGTGCGTGGTGTTTCCTGCACGCGCGCAAACGCGTCCATATGACCGCCCTCAAGCACACCCGCCCGCCATCCCACACGTACGCACGCACACACGCACTTACTACCGCACACCCGCCTGCCTGCCCGCCCGACCGCACGCCCTCCCATACGCACACACACACGCACGCGCTCTCGCACGCATGCGCATACACACGCACGCACGCTCTAGCGCACGCAAGCATGCACGCAAGCACGCACATACGTGAACACGCATGCGCATACACACTATTAAATGTGTTATAGTAATTCTATACTGCGCATGCACTGTTATTAGAGAACATGCTTTCGTCCAATCCAGGTTTTAATGACAGTGCGCGGTTAAGCGGCGCATAGCATGGTCATTGCGCAATGGTCTCCTTGTTAGACGCTATGTGAAGAATCTATATATTCCAAGTTGCTTTAGATATACATACTCCCAGTTGCGGGTCAGAAGAAAACTATCAGTAGATAATGTATGGGAAATTGGTTCGCAAATGAATGAAGAAATCCGCGAAGAATTGCATCAGTGTTTGTTGCGTTTGATCTTCTGTCCCATCCCTTAGAGGCAGACGTTTGCAGAATCCAAATATTCCCAAGATCACAAAGATATTCACATTTTGCATCACAGAAATAATGCCATAGTAAATGTAAATGTCTCGATATGCGTCCTTTATCGAAAACTGTTGTTATTGTCCTTTTAATTTTTTATATTATTCTACACATTTTAATCATCGATATGATATTCGGTATACCTCGAATACACCTTATGCCTTATGTTGCTCTTGGACAAACGTCAATGGTTTCGGTAAATCCACCACTTGTGTAAAACAAAGATGTGTGTTTAATTGTAAACCTGCCCTTCAATATCACTATTGAGCATATATCGTGTGCATAGCGAGATACTAAGGTTAGTCATAAAATGGAGTCATTTCCAGTTTCCGGAACGGTCATGGACCTTTCCATTTTAGCTATGCCCCGTCCATCACTAGCTAAGCTCCACTCACACCTCGACGTGTTGGGATTGATCAATCCACAAATGCCCTAGCTATCAATTTCCTGAAAACTATACAGGGAAGCTGTTGAATATTTTGTAATTAATTTGACTTGGTGCTGTTACTGCCTATGGCAGCAACAGCGCCCAGCCAAATTAGTTTCAAAATATTCAACAGAATATTTATGAAATAGTAAAAGCAAACAATGTGTACAACAACGCATAGACCGTCTTCAAATATCCGTTCGGGACGTACATTCATTATGATGCCATTCTACAAATCACGCAGTTCATTATGACGTCATATGATGGGTGGGTACTCTGGAAAGGTGAATTGTATCCATGTAGTCTATATTTGCACATGTGGATGTTCCAATTAGCGACAGTAAAGAGATTGTGACGAATGTAATACCAAGGGAGCCAGTTTCAGAGACAGACTTCTAGATTAATTATCATTAAATATTGACTTGGGTAATAGAATGACAATCGATACGAGAACACGGAGTGGAATCGCAATGGTATGTCATCTGACAAAAATAGTTGATATAAATGCTCTTTAATTTATTAGTGATCCGTTTGCCATGGCAATAGCAATAACAACACGATTAATAGTAGCAAACACGTTTTCCCATTCACACGTGTTGTCGATGAAAGTGTAAATATACAAGAGATTAGGCCTACATTGATTATTTTCGAAAGTATCGTAATTTTATGCGTGGTAGATGCTTGCTTTTGACATTTACAATGTGTAAATAGGATCGGAAAATTGTATCAGGCAGAATGGCTGAATCTGAACTCACGTATCTGACCTCATAATCAAATACTAGATGGCACAATCATATGGCGTAGGACCATCACGAATGTACTAATGGTCCATCACGAATGTACTAATGGTCCATCACGAATGTACTAATGGTCCATCACGAATGTGCTAATGGTCCATCACGAATGTACTAATGGTCCATCACGAATGTGCTAATGGTCCGTCACGAATGTGCTAATGGTCCGTCACGAATGTGCTAATGGTCCATCACGAATGTGCTAATGGTCCGTCACGAATGTGCTAATGGTCCATCACGAATGTACTAATGGTCCATCACGAATGTACTAATGGTCCATCACGAATGTACTAATGGTCCATCACGAATGTGCTAATGGTCCGTCACGAATGTGCTAATGGTCCGTCACGAATGTGCTAATGGTCCATCACGAATGTGCTAATGGTTTGTCACGAATGTGCTAATGGTTTGTCACGAATGTGCTAATGGTTTGTCACGAATGTGCTAATGGTCCGTCACGAATGTGCTAATGGTCCATCACGAATGTGCTAATGGTCCATCACGAATGTGCTAATGGTCCGTCACGAATGTGCTAATGGTCCGTCACGAATGTGCTAATGGTCCATCACGAATGTGCTAATGGTTTGTCACGAATGTGCTAATGGTTTGTCACGAATGTGCTAATGGTTTGTCACGAATGTGCTAATGGTCCGTCACGAATGTGCTAATGGACCGTCACGAATGTGCTAATGGTCCATCACGAATGTGCTAATGGTTTGTCACGAATGTGCTAATGGTCCTTCACGAATGTGCTAATGGACCGTCACGAATGTGCTAGTGATCCGTAACGACTGTGCTAATTATTCGTCACGAATGTGCTAATGGACCATCATGATTGTGCTAATGCTCTGTCGCGAATGTGCTAATGGGCCATCATGATTGTGCTAATTGTCCGTCATGAATGTGCTAATGGTCCGTCATGAATGCGCTAATTGTCCGTCATGAATGTGCTAATGGTCCGTCATGAATGTGTTAATGGTCCGTCATGAATGTGCTAATGGTCCGTCATGATGTGTTACTGACCCCTCACGAATGTAATGTGTTAATGGTCCGTCACGAATACAATTTATAAGCAGTCTGTTGGATATTTAATTGGAGTGGTGGATACTGCTGACATAGGCAGCGACTGTCCACCCACAAAATTAGTTTCAAAATATTCAACAGCTTACCTATATAGTTACATTGACATTTGAATTCAGGGAAATCAGGATTCATTGTGTTAAAATCAATACAAATATGCGCAGATGATATGAGATTCAGCGGAGATTAGCTAGAAATGGGCGGGGCATATCTAGAAATGACTCCATCAAATGCCTAATAATTTAAACTATTATTCAAATCAATAAAGCACTTGCTCTGCTTCATCACATTTTGCCATCATTGGTCTGAGAAGTGATCTCTTACGATAATGATGTCAGATTTGTGGGTCAGATAACGTGACGCCAGCTGGATGATGAAGTAGTGGTTAATAGATTGAAGGTTTAACAAACTGATACACAGTTACTCGTTAGAGACCTCTGACTTGCAAGATTTCTCTAAATGATATACCTTTAACAATCATGTTTAATTAAAGATTGCTGTATGCATGGCAAATGAACCCACGTCTTAGGAAATAATGTCTATTTATAATCTGGCATTCTCCATCATGAATCAACTCTCATGCCTAGTATGGGCCTTCGCAACATCCCACCCATCCCTACCTCTCTACCCACCCCCAACCCCAAAGAGGAAGTCTTTGGTTCTGCACCCCATATTCGGTCATAGTATGGGAATGAGAAAACAGAAAAACCATGAAAGTTTAATTCAATTAAAACCTTAAAACTAACGAAACCCAAATTGTATATTTAAATGATGTGGAGTGGAGCTCATAGATTTGGTTTGACGTGCTCA
This sequence comes from Chaetoderma sp. LZ-2023a, assembly GCA_034401795.1. Taxonomy (NCBI): domain Eukaryota; kingdom Metazoa; phylum Mollusca; class Caudofoveata; order Chaetodermatida; family Chaetodermatidae; genus Chaetoderma; species Chaetoderma sp. LZ-2023a. The sequence continues at coordinate 48,233,733 of CM067360.1, forward strand.
AGGTTATGGAATTTAACTGTTCTTGCAGATTACTGTCATGAGAAAGATGAACGCAAGACGAAGAACTGTTCTTGCAAATAACGGGTACAACACGGGACGAAACTCGGGGGGGGGCGTGTAGGCGGCGGGGGTGGGGGTGGGGGTGGGGGTGGGGGGTGGGGTGGCTGGGGTGGGTGTGTGGTGTGTTGTCTTGTCCAGCGTTTCGGAAATTCTGAACAGGTGCCCTTGAAACTGCTGTTAGGATCGCGAGAAGGCTAGAACCCAATTTCAACCTTAATGACGCGGGCGTGGGGTGGGTGTGGGGAACCCCGGAGGTCTGTGTCGGGTGGGATGGGATTTGGCCACATCAGTCTTATAGGTGTGACATCTATGCGAGTAGCTTGAAGCACGGTCCCCAAACCAAAAACACTGTGTAAAATATGAAGTGAATCGAAGCAGTAGATTTATGAAAACAGCCACACACACTCAAACATATACACCTGTGCAAAAGTTAAGCACCACCCTATTTTTACGCACATGCGAGGGTATATTCATGTGCTATGAAGAAAGCAATAGCATAAACATTTATGTACCCATCCATCTTAGTGCAAGAGGTAATAATGCAACTAGAGGAATGCTGATTATGATGGTGGGGAAACACTGTATGTTTTTGTTTGAACTTGAAAACGAGGCCTGAATATGGTTACGTTGACACAACTGACAACTATTGCCCTACAGTTGACACACGTGGCTAGATTGTCATTAATGGTGTCTGAAAACGAAGTTTAACATCTGTGCACGAGTTTGAGACTGTCATTATTAATACCGGGTATATCCACCTTGTGCCTGGATGACGGCCTGGACACGACGTCTCATGCTGGTCACCAACCGACTGATACGCCATTGTGGTATTCGTTGCCATTCAAGATGGAGTGCGTCTGTTAATTCCTGTAGGTTCTGCACAGGAGGATCCCTCCTTCTCACCATGTTTCCCAGAATGTCCCAGATATGCTCAATAGGGTTCATGTCAGGGCTCCTTGCTGGCCATGGTAGGGTTTCGATGGCATTCTGGCGGAGGTATTCATGCACAGCTCTAGCACGATGTGGTCGGGCGTTGTCATCCATGAATATAGGGTGGGTTCCAGGTGCATGATTTACAAAATGAGGGACCACAACTCTATCCAGTATGGAATCTTGATATCTTTGTCCATTTAGTGTTCCAGGTACAGTCAACAGATCCAGCTTACAATCAAATGAGATGCACCCCTATATCATAACGGAACCTCCACCAAATGGAACTTCTTCCATGATGTTACGTTGGTCGTACGCCGTGCGTCTGGACCTCCAAACACGAGTTCGACCATCTGTGGCATGAAGCAGGAACCGACTTTCATCGGACCAGTGTACCCGTCTCCAGGATCTCATGTTCCAGTGTCTTCTTTCGTTGCACCACCTCAGACGCCCCTCTTTGTGGTGTGCAGTGAGGAGAGGACGTCTGACAGGTCTCCTAGCTTTCATGCCAGCAGCATACAGTCTCCTTTTGACGGTAGACATTGACACTCTATTGCGCGTTTCCCATTGCTGGCTGAGCACTCTGCTGTTGGTGAATGGAGATCTCCTAACAAGGCGTACTAGGGCTCGATCATCACGGGCAGTAGTCTTCTTCGGTCTTCCAGATCTAGGCCTGTACTTCACCTCGTTAGTTTGCCCATGTTTTGCAATCAAACGACTGATTACAGTATGGTTAATGTTCAGCTGTCTGCCAAGCTCTCTGCATGACATACCAGTGGTATGCATGCCTATGATTTGCCATTTCACACGATCACTTAACCTTCGTCTTGCCATAGCGGTTCACAATCAAGAGCTAATTCTCTCTGTACAAATAAACCACGGTCATGAACACAAAATTCCTAATCTTGTCGCCTAAATCTGTATGTAATGTTCTACACCTCAAACTGGACTTTTACATAACTGAACACGTGTGCTGTTTCCCGCCACGCACGGACATCAGGCGGCGTGAAGTCATGCATGCATGTGCATTTCGTACTTGGAATTATGTCAGCTAACGCGGGGACAAAAAGTATGGCAGCCTAGTTGTACCATCATGTTTCTACGTTCTATTGTTTTTGCTGGTGCTTAACTTTTGCACAGGTGTATATATAGCTGGTATATTTGTAGAGGCATACAGGCGTAGAAACAGGAAGACACAAATGCAGTAGACCTTTTGAGCTGCAGAGCAAGGATAGCAATAGTTATTTTTGTTTTGCTGCTGGCTTAATCGTGCAATAAACAATGACTACAGTACATACGCACTACCATTATTGTCCAACCATCAGCTAAGATGATGACTACAGTACATACGCACTACCGTTATTGTCCAACCATCAGCTAAGATGATGACTACAGTGCATACGCACTACCATTATTGTCCAGCCATCAGCTAAGATGATGACTACAGTACATACGCACTGCCATTATTGTCCAACCATCAGCTAAGATGATGACTACAGTACATACGCACTACCATTATTGTCCAACCATCAGCTAAGCTGATGACTACAGTACATACGCACTTCCATTATTGACCAAACATCAGCTAAGATGATGAATACAATACATACGCACTACCATTATTGTCCAACCATCAGCTAAGATGATGACTACAGTACATACGCACTACCATTATTGTCCAACCATCAGCTAAGATGATGACTACAGTACATACGCACTACCATTATTGTCCAACCATCAGCTAAGATGATGACTACAGTACATACGCACTACCATTATTGTCCAACCATCAGCTAAGATGATGACTACAGTACATACGCACTGCCATTATTGTCCAACCATCAGCTAAGATGATGACTACAGTACATACGCACTACCATTATTGTCCAGCCATCAGCTAAGATGATGACTACAGTACATACGCACTGCCATTATTGTCCAACCATCAGCTAAGATGATGACTACAGTACATACGCACTACCATTATTGTCCACCCATCAGCTAAGATGATGACTACAGTACATACGCACTACCATTATTGTCCAACCATCAGCTAAGATGATGACTACAGTACATACGCACTACCATTATTGTCCAACCATCAGCTAAGATGATGACTACAGTACATACGCACTGCCATTATTGTCCAACCATCAGCTAAGATGATGACTACAGTACATACGCACTGCCATTATTGTCCAGCCATCAGCTAAGATGATGACTACAGTACATACGCACTACCATTATTGTCCAACCATCAGCTAAGCTGATGACTACAGTACATACGCACTTCCATTATTGACCAAACATCAGCTAAGATGATGAATACAATACATACGCACTACCATTATTGTCCAACCATCCGCTAAGATGATGACTACAGTACATACGCACTACCATTATTGTCCAACCATCAGCTAAGATGATGACTACAGTACATACGCACTACCATTATTGTCCAACCATCAGCTAAGATGATGACTACAGTACATACGCACTACCATTATTGTCCAACCATCAGCTAAGATGATGACTACAGTACATACGCACTGCCATTATTGTCCAACCATCAGCTAAGATGATGACTACAGTACATACGCACTACCATTATTGTCCACCCATCAGCTAAGATGATGACTACAGTACATACGCACTACCATTATTGTCCAACCATCAGCTAAGATGATGACTACAGTACATACGCACTACCATTATTGTCCAACCATCAGCTAAGATGATGACTACAGTACATACGCACTACCATTATTGTCCAACCATCAGCTAAGATGATGACTACAGTACATACGCACTACCATTATTGTCCAACCATCAGCTAAGATGATGACTACAGTACATACGCACTACCATTATTGTCCAACCATCAGCTAAGATGATGACTACAGTACATACGCACTGCCATTATTGTCCAGCCATCAGCTAAGATGATGACTACAGTACATACGCACTACCATTATTGTCCAACCATCAGCTAAGATGATGACTACAGTACATACGCACTACCATTATTGTCCAGCCATCAGCTAAGATGATGACTACAGTACATACGCACTACCATTATTGTCCAGCCATCAGCTAAGATGATGACTACAGTACATACGCACTGCCATTATTGTCCAACCATCAGCTAAGATGATGACTACAGTACATACGCACTACCATTATTGTCCAACCATCAGCTAAGATGATGACTACAGTACATACGCACTGCCATTATTGTCCAACCATCAGCTAAACTGATGACTACAGTACATACGCACTACCATTATTGTCCAACCATCAGCTAAGATGATGACTACAGTACATACGCACTACCATTATTGTCCAACCATCAGCTAAGCTGATGACTACAGTACATACGCACTACCAGTATTGTCCAACCATCAGCTAAGATGATGACTACAGTACATACGCACTATCATTATTGACCAACCATCAGCTAAGATGATGTCTACAGTACATACGCACTACCATTATTGTCCAACCATCAGCTAAGATGATGATTACAGTACATACGCAATACTATTCTTGTCCAACCATCAGCCAAGATGATGACTACAGTACATACGCACTACCATTATTGTCCAACAATCAGCTAAGATGATGGAAACTTTAGAAAATCTACTTGACTTTACAGAGCGCATCATATCGGAGTAACTCAGTTTTAGCTACTCCCCGCACACGCTTTCCCGTGTTGGGATCGATCGATCCCTGCAATCTCGCGATTTTAATTTTCAGAAAACAATACAGGTAAGCTATTGAATATTTAAAAGTTAATTTGACTGAGTGTTGTTACTGCCTATGGCAGCAACAGCGCCCGCCAGTCAAAGTAGTTTCAAAATATTCAACAGCATGTTTGTTAAATAGTACAGACATACAATTCGTAATTCATTATGACGGCATCCTACATGCCACGTAGTTGATTTTGACGTTATCTGATTGATGAATAAGCTGGAATCCTCCATTCAGCCGCAGCTACATCTTTCAAGCATATATCGGGATTGAAATTAATATAACAAAGCCATGGTTACATTAGAAACTATGTATGTTCCAAGATGTTGCCAATGCGATGTAAATTTTAACAGGATTAACAAAAGCCGTTCATATTACTACCATACTCAAGACTGCGTCCATGATTTCAATACAGACACGCATCTAATACGGATTATAGTCCAGTAAAACTACAAATTAACCTAGAACAAATTGCAACAGAATTTATTTCTTTTCTGCGGCATTCATGGGACTGCCAGGTGTCACATATCAAAAGTCCTCCAAAATCCCTCGATGGGAAAGTGGGTAAATTCGCATATTTAGCTACCGCCATTATCTGAATAATGAAACTTCCCTTACCTGCTTCATTCCGCAAATAAACGAAGTAGAAATGTTGTCTAAGCTCTGAATTTCATGGTCACGGAAGACAGTAAGCAATTGGCAATATTGCCTTGAACCACGTGTACAAATTCTCCAAACCACAGATTAAATATGGTTGTATGCACAGGGCCGGGGTAATTTAAAAAAATTATATTTAAAGTAAGTTTAATTTTGTTTTTCGCTTTTAAAATTTTATCTAAAATAAATTGCATTTTAATTTTCACTTTTATCTCACAATTTGAATAAATTTCTATACAATTCAATCAGAATATGGACATGGATTTAGATACATGCGTTATTTGTAACTGGAGCCTAGAAAATGGCTCACAAACTGTTAAGCTTCGAGTTAAAGGCTGTGACGGTATTAACAATGCTAGCAGAGCCCGTGAAAGCGATGTCATAGCTGAAGTAGGACAGAGGGTTCATGTAAAATGTCGACGGGAGTTCATTGATCCCAAGCGGATTGCACAATCTCCACCACCCATGCGAACACTCCGTTCAGAAAGTCCAACATTCAATTTTAGTGAACATTGTTTGCTATGCGGATACCCTGCAGAAATTCAAGATGGAAAGAAACGTGGCTATGATATTTATCCAGTAAGTACTCATGACTTTCAATGTAGTATCGCCGAGGCCTGTGAGCAGAGAAAAGACGAATGGGGCAAACTTGTAGCTGGGCGGCTTGCCTTCACGCCGGATTTATGCGTTGTCAATGCAGTATACCATCAAAGCTGCAGCATAAATTTTCGAACCATGAAAAATATCCCTCAGCTGCACTCATCTTGCTCATCCCAAAAACATGGAAGGCCAGAAGACTTGGACAGAGTAAGAGCATTTAGTGCGACAATGGCATTTCTTGAAAATAATGATGATGAGCAGCTGACCCTGCACGACCTCGTTAATAAAATGCAAGAGTATCTCGATGATAAAGAGAATAAAGCATATGAGAAGTGTAAAGTCAAGTGGTGGTCTAACACGAGGTCGTGGAATGACAGAACTTCAGCGTCTTGTTTGGTTGTTGTCTATGCCCGCATGTGCAGATGTGTGTAATGCAATGCAAGAGCTCACTGGGGGTAAACTGTGATTCAAGTGAACAACACAAAGATTCCACACAATCTCGAATAAAGCGTGATATGGATGATACTTACAAAATTCTCAAAATCCTTAGTGAACTGAATCCATTTGGACCAGACCCTTCTCTTAGAGGACTTGTTAGTGGATTGTCTGCACATGAATCAGTCAATGTTGACGATGCTAAAGATATTGGAGAATTAATTATTAATTCGATGTGTGGCCAATGTGTATCAAGCATTTCGTTCCAGAGAAAGAGACAAGCTATTACCTTAGCATCCAAAACATCTCTCAAGATTGATGATGAATGTGTACAAATTGATCCACAACTCCTATTTCAAAGACTCAGTTTAATTGCTACAAATGGATCAAAAGGGAATCCAGCATCTTATTTTGAGTATGAGTTGTGCACTCATCCGCCCGCACTCTTTGATAATTCATCTCTTCCATGGGAAGCAAATAAGCCGGCACTTGCTGATGCATTGTGGAAATTAATTCAAAATGAAGATGCAGTCCTTCCAGATTCTGTCCACTATGTGCTTGATGGAGGAGCTCTATTACACCGTGTTCCATGGCAGCGTGGAGAGACATTTGCAAATGTTTGTCAAAGATATGTAAAATATTGCATAAGCAAATATGGAAAGGCTACAGTAGTTTTTGATGGTTATGACCAAGGCCCAGACATAAAAGATGTAACACATAAGAGGCGAACTCGTGGATCAGGCGCAACAGTTGTACTGACTCCGCAAACAGTTGTAACTCTGAGTAAGCCTGATTTTCTTAGTAACAAGCAGAACAAACATCGGTTCATATCAATCTTAAGTTCATCTCTCGAACAGGCTGGATGCTTAACGATAAAGGCAAGCGGTGATGCTGTTGTCTTAATTACGCAAACGGCTATCTTGGCTTCAAAGTCAACAAATACTGCTCTTGTTGGAGACGATACCGACCTACTGGTGTTGCTTCTATACCATACTGATATGAATGGCTGTCAGCTATTTTTCAGACCAGAGCCAAAGCAAAATGCAAAGAAACCCCGACTGTGGAATATCAAAATGGCAAAGGAAAAACTCGGGTTCTGTTTGTGCTCACAGCTGTTATTTATCCATGCTATCCTTGGCTGGGACTCAACATCTAGGCTTTATGGAATTGGAAAATCTGCATCCCTTAGCAAAATCCAGTGCTGCAAAGAACTCTCTCAAATTGCTGAAGTGTTTACAATGAGTAATGCGAATAAAGATGACGTGATAAAAGCAGGTGAGAAGGCAATGCTTATTCTATACAATGGCACTTCAATGGATAGTCTAGTTGCTTTGCGGTACAAGCGATTCAGGGAGAAGGTTGCAAAAAGTTCCAAGTATGTTGAAGCACGAGATTTACCACCAACACCCGCATCCGCAAAGTTTCACAGTCTTCGCGTGTACTACCAAATTCAAGTTTGGAGAGGAGATGCTGGAGACATGGATCCAACAGAATGGGGCTGGAAAGTTCTCAACCACCAAATGATGCCTGTTAAGACTGACATGCTGGCAGCACCTGACGATTTACTGTATTCATTTAGATGCAGCTGCAAAACTGGCTGTGAATCAAAGAGATGCACCTGTAGAAAACATGGGCTCAGCTGCACATCCGCCTGCGAAGACTGTAAGGGTCTCAGTTGCTCGAATTCAATAACGCTCATTGAGGAAGATGACTTGGATAATTGATGCAAGATGAAATTAGTAGAAACCAGGTACCTATGCCATACTATTTCATCTTAGCTTAGCTTAGAAACACACAATACCGTGACATAATAAAATATAATATGTATTGTATCAATATCAATGATGGTATTAGGTAAATTCATGCAAGTGGCATAACACAATACATTTAATGTGTGGAGAATATGTCAATCGTATTCATTTATTACTAAAAAAGTCCAAAAATACCCAGTCACACATATATTACATACCGGTTTTAAAGAAATAAACAAAAATGGATTTTTCAGGTGAAATGGCCCAAATCTGGTAATAATTATGCAAATTTTACCCTTTCCCCTATTGGAATTTTGGAGGACTTTTGATATGTTGTACATGATGGCCCCCTATACACTGGGCGAGGTAAAAAAATTCTGTTGCAATTTGTTCCGGGTTAAAATATTGTTGGCCTAGATTGACTGGACTATTAGCTTAGGTCAGGTTCGACTGGCGAACAATAGTTAACCTTAGATGAATATTAGTTAACCTTAGATGAATATTTGCATCGTGAGCACGCAATTTCCACACTTTCATGTGTTCGACAGGGGATTAGTTATCTAGAGTTATCTATTGCTCTCCGATGCCACACGACACAGATCCCCTAACGCGATAAATATGGTATTTTAATCTGGATGTGTTCTACATCGTTAGCCGTCAAGCAGGTGTCCTATGATGATAGCTAGAGAAGGCTGTATACGTGCATCGCGTTGTGAATGGGATTCAGATATTACATCCCAATGTTAAATCCTGTTTCATAATGTGATAGAATGGATGAACAAGGTGATACATCCAGACTGAGTTATGAATCGTTCGTTTAGCCCATTTACACCCAGTGACGAGATACACCAAATCATGAAAAAATGTGTTATTGAATAATTACACATCACTTTTCGTGCAAGTTGTTGCTCCCTGTGAGCGCGACGGGTTTGTGTTAAATTATTTCGCAAATATCTACCAGATTTCCTCGTGAGTTAACGAAAGCTGGAATTTCCGGCTTGAAAGGGTAAAAACGTGCATTATTAAGATTCGCTTCTGATATCGTAAATCTCTCATGGAATTCATTATAATCTGCGAAAATGTCTTTATCGCTTGGTATTTATTAGAACAATACAATTTAAAACAAATTTAGTTGTCTTACTAGCCAAAGGCAGATGAAAAGTTGATGCTCGCGTACTGATTTGGTAGTAGTATCGCAGAACGTAAAGCACACCCACACAAATATGTTTGTACGCTAAGCTAACCACCCACGCATTACGTCTAACGATCTACGTACTTTCGAAGTTCACCGTTCCAGTTCATCCATCCTTCATATGACGTCATAATCAACTAAGTGACGAGTATGCTGACGTCATAATCATAATCATGACGTCATGAATAATTCGAAATGGCCAGTCTTTAACGCTTAATAGCGCGACACGTTGTGCGAATTGTATGTCTGCTATTTAATTTTTGAATATTTTGAAACTAATTTGACTGGGTGCTGTTGCACCCAATAGAATTAGTTTTAAAATATTCAACAGCTTTTCTGCATAATTTTCTGGAAATTGATAGTCAAGGAGTTCATCGATCGATCCTAGCACGAGCGTGGTGTGGGTGGAGCTTAGATAGAGATGGGCGTGGCATAGCTAAAACTGGAAAGGTTCATTGGCAATGTTGCTAAAAGAATATGTTAATTAATTTATCAACAAGGAATAATAAATATTCAGATCATAATGTATAATGAATTGTCATCTTCATTCAAACCTGACTATACTGGACAATCAATTTCTAGATATTTCTTGATCTTGGCTTCAAAGTCAACAAATACTGCTCTTGTTGGAGACGATACCGACCTACTGGTGTTGCTTCTATACCATACTGATATGAATAGCTGTCAGCTATTTTTCAGACCAGAGCCAAAGCAAAATGCAAAGAAACCCCGACTGTGGAATATCAAAATGGCAAAGGAAAAACTCGGGTTCTGTTTGTGCTCACAGCTGTTATTTATCCATGCTATCCTTGGCTGTGACTCAACATCTAGGCTTTATGGAATTGGAAAATCTGCATCCCTTAGCAAAATCCAGTGCTGCAAAGAACTCTCTCAAATTGCTGAAGTGTTTACAATGAGTAATGCGAATAAAGATGACGTGATAAAAGCAGGTGAGAAGGCAATGCTTATTCTATACAATGGCACTTCAATGGATAGTCTAGTTGCTTTGCGGTACAAGCGATTCAGGGAGAAGGTTGCAAAAAGTTCCAAGTATGTTGAAGCACGAGATTTACCACCAACACCCGCATCCGCAAAGTTTCACAGTCTTCGCGTGTACTACCAAATTCAAGTTTGGAGAGGAGATGCTGGAGACATGGATCCAACAGAATTGGGCTGGAAAGTTCTCAACCACCAAATGATGCCTGTTAAGACTGACATGCTGGCAGCACCTGACGATTTACTGTATTCATTTAGATGCAGCTGCAAAACTGGCTGTGAATCAAAGAGATGCACCTGTAGAAAACATGGGCTCAGCTGCACATCTGCCTGCGAAGACTGTAAGGGTCTCAGTTGCTCGAATTCAATAATGCTCATTGAGGAAGATGACTTGGATAATTGATGCTAGATGAAATTAGTAGAAACCAGGTACCTATGCCATACTATTTCATCTTAGCTTAGCTTAGAAACACACAATACCGTGACATAATAAAATATAATATGTATTGTATCAATATCAATGATGGTATTAGGTAAATTCATGCAAGTGGCATAACACAATACATTTAATGTGTGGAGAATATGTCAATCGTATTCATTTATTACTAAAAAAGTCCAAAAATACCCAGTCACACATATATTACATACCGGTTTTAAAGAAATAAACAAAAATGGATTTTTCAGGTGAAATGGCCCAAATCTGGTAATAATTATGCAAATTTTACCCTTTCCCCTATTGGAATTTTGGAGGACTTTTGATATGTTGTACATGATGGCCCCCTATACACTGGGCGAGGTAAAAAAATTCTGTTGCAATTTGTTCCGGGTTAAAATATTGTTGGCCTAGATTGACTGGACTATTAGCTTAGGTCAGGTTCGACTGGCGAACAATAGTTAACCTTAGATGAATATTAGTTAACCTTAGATGAATATTTGCATCGTGAGCACGCAATTTCCACACTTTCATGTGTTCGACAGGGGATTAGTTATCTAGAGTTATCTATTGCTCTCCGATGCCACACGACACAGATCCCCTAACGCGATAAATATGGTATTTTAATCTGGATGTGTTCTACATCGTTAGCCGTCAAGCAGGTGTCCTATGATGATAGCTAGAGAAGGCTGTATACGTGCATCGCGTTGTGAATGGGATTCAGATATTACATCCCAATGTTAAATCCTGTTTCATAATGTGATAGAATGGATGAACAAGGTGATACATCCAGACTGAGTTATGAATCGTTCGTTTAGCCCATTTACACCCAGTGACGAGATACACCAAATCATGAAAAAATGTGTTATTGAATAATTACACATCACTTTTCGTGCAAGTTGTTGCTCCCTGTGAGCGCGACGGGTTTGTGTTAAATTATTTCGCAAATATCTACCAGATTTCCTCGTGAGTTAACGAAAGCTGGAATTTCCGGCTTGAAAGGGTAAAAACGTGCGTTATTAAGATTCGCTTCTGATATCGTAAATCTCTCATGGAATTCATTATAATCTGCGAAAATGTCTTTATCGCTTGGTATTTATTAGAACAATACAATTTAAAACAAATTTAGTTGTCTTACTAGCCAAAGGCAGATGAAAAGTTGATGCTCGCGTACTGATTTGGTAGTAGTATCGCAGAACGTAAAGCACACCCACACAAATATGTTTGTACGCTAAGCTAACCACCCACGCATTACGTCTAACGATCTACGTACTTTCGAAGTTCACCGTTCCAGTTCATCCATCCTTCATATGACGTCATAATCAACTAAGTGACGAGTATGCTGACGTCATAATCATAATCATGACGTCATGAATAATTCGAAATGGCCAGTCTTTAACGCTTAATAGCGCGACACGTTGTGCGAATTGTATGTCTGCTATTTAATTTTTGAATATTTTGAAACTAATTTGACTGGGTGCTGTTGCACCCAATAGAATTAGTTTTAAAATATTCAACAGCTTTTCTGCATAATTTTCTGGAAATTGATAGTCAAGGAGTTCATCGATCGATCCTAGCACGAGCGTGGTGTGGGTGGAGCTTAGATAGAGATGGGCGTGGCATAGCTAAAACTGGAAAGGTTCATTGGCAATGTTGCTAAAAGAATATGTTAATTAATTTATCAACAAGGAATAATAAATATTCAGATCATAATGTATAATGAATTGTCATCTTCATTCAAACCTGACTATACTGGACAATCAATTTCTAGATATTTCTTGATCTTGGCTTCAAAGTCAACAAATACTGCTCTTGTTGGAGACGATACCGACCTACTGGTGTTGCTTCTATACCATACTGATATGAATGGCTGTCAGCTATTTTTCAGACCAGAGCCAAAGCAAAATGCAAAGAAACCCCGACTGTGGAATATCAAAATGGCAAAGGAAAAACTCGGGTTCTGTTTGTGCTCACAGCTGTTATTTATCCATGCTATCCTTGGCTGTGACTCAACATCTAGGCTTTATGGAATTGGAAAATCTGCATCCCTTAGCAAAATCCAGTGCTGCAAAGAACTCTCTCAAATTGCTGAAGTGTTTACAATGAGTAATGCGAATAAAGATGACGTGATAAAAGCAGGTGAGAAGGCAATGCTTATTCTATACAATGGCACTTCAATGGATAGTCTAGTTGCTTTGCGGTACAAGCGATTCAGGGAGAAGGTTGCAAAAAGTTCCAAGTATGTTGAAGCACGAGATTTACCACCAACACCCGCATCCGCAAAGTTTCACAGTCTTCGCGTGTACTACCAAATTCAAGTTTGGAGAGGAGATGCTGGAGACATGGATCCAACAGAATTGGGCTGGAAAGTTCTCAACCACCAAATGATGCCTGTTAAGACTGACATGCTGGCAGCACCTGACGATTTACTGTATTCATTTAGATGCAGCTGCAAAACTGGCTGTGAATCAAAGAGATGCACCTGTAGAAAACATGGGCTCAGCTGCACATCTGCCTGCGAAGACTGTAAGGGTCTCAGTTGCTCGAATTCAATAATGCTCATTGAGGAAGATGACTTGGATAATTGATGCTAGATGAAATTAGTAGAAACCAGGTACCTATGCCATACTATTTCATCTTAGCTTAGCTTAGAAACACACAATACCGTGACATAAAAAAATATAATATGTATTGTATCAATATCAATGATGGTATTAGGTAAATTCATGCAAGTGGCATAACACAATACATTTAATGTGTGGAGAATATGTCAATCGTATTCATTTATTACTAAAAAAGTCCAAAAATACCCAGTCACACATATATTACATACCGGTTTTAAAGAAATAAACAAAAATGGATTTTTCAGGTGAAATGGCCCAAATCTGGTAATAATTATGCAAATTTTACCCTTTCCCCTATTGGAATTTTGGAGGACTTTTGATATGTTGTACATGATGGCCCCCTATACACTGGGCGAGGTAAAAAAATTCTGTTGCAATTTGTTCCGGGTTAAAATATTGTTGGCCTAGATTGACTGGACTATTAGCTTAGGTCAGGTTCGACTGGTGAACAATAGTTAACCTTAGATGAATATTAGTTAACCTTAGATGAATATTTGCATCATGAGCACGCAATTTCCACACTTTCATGTGTTCGACAGGGGATTAGTTATCTAGAGTTATCTATTGCTCTCCGATGCCACACGCCACAGATCCCCTAACGCGATAAATATGGTATTTTAATCTGGATGTGTTCTACATCGTTAGCCGTCAAGCAGGTGTCCTATGATGATAGCTAGAGAAGGCTGTATACGTGCATCGCGTTGTGAATGGGATTCAGATATTACATCCCAATGTTAAATCCTGTTTCATAATGTGATAGAATGGATGAACAAGGTGATACATCCAGACTGAGTTATGAATCGTTCGTTTAGCCCATTTACACCCAGTGACGAGATACACCAAATCATGAAAAAATGTGTTATTGAATAATTACACATCACTTTTCGTGCAAGTTGTTGCTCCCTGTGAGCGCGACGGGTTTGTGTTAAATTATTTCGCAAATATCTACCAGATTTCCTCGTGAGTTAACGAAAGCTGGAATTTCCGGCTTGAAAGGGTAAAAACGTGCGTTATTAAGATTCGCTTCTGATATCGTAAATCTCTCAGGGAATTCATTATAATCTGCGAAAATGTCTTTATCGCTTGGTATTTATTAGAACAATACAATTTAAAACAAATTTAGTTGTCTTACTAGCCAAAGGCAGATGAAAAGTTGATGCTCGCGTACTGATTTGGTAGTAGTATCGCAGAACGTAAAGCACACCCACACAAATATGTTTGTATGCTAAGCTAACCACCCACGCATTACGTCTAACGATCTACGTACTTTCGAAGTTCACCGTTCCAGTTCATCCATCCTTCATATGACGTCATAATCAACTAAGTGACGAGTATGCTGACGTCATAATCATAATCATGACGTCATGAATAATTCGAAATGGCCAGTCTTTAACGCTTAATAGCGCGACACGTTGTGCGAATTGTATGTCTGCTATTTAATTTTTGAATATTTTGAAACTAATTTGACTGGGTGCTGTTGCACCCAATAGAATTAGTTTTAAAATATTCAACAGCTTTTCTGCATAATTTTCTGGAAATTGATAGTCAAGGAGTTCATCGATCGATCCTAGCACGAGCGTGGTGTGGGTGGAGCTTAGATAGAGATGGGCGTGGCATAGCTAAAACTGGAAAGGTTCATTGGCAATGTTGCTAAAAGAATATGTTAATTAATTTATCAACAAGGAATAATAAATATTCAGATCATAATGTATAATGAATTGTCATCTTCATTCAAACCTGACTATACTGGACAATCAATTTCTAGATATTTCTTGATCTTGGCTTCAAAGTCAACAAATACTGCTCTTGTTGGAGACGATACCGACCTACTGGTGTTGCTTCTATACCATACTGATATGAATGGCTGTCAGCTATTTTTCAGACCAGAGCCAAAGCAAAATGCAAAGAAACCCCGACTGTGGAATATCAAAATGGCAAACGAAAAACTCGGGTTCTGTTTGTGCTCACAGCTGTTATTTATCCATGCTATCCTTGGCTGTGACTCAACATCTAGGCTTTATGGAATTGGAAAATCTGCATCCCTTAGCAAAATCCAGTGCTGCAAAGAACTCTCTCAAATTGCTGAAGTGTTTACAATGAGTAATGCGAATAAAGATGACGTGATAAAAGCAGGTGAGAAGGCAATGCTTATTCTATACAATGGCACTTCAATGGATAGTCTAGTTGCTTTGCGGTACAAGCGATTCAGGGAGAAGGTTGCAAAAAGTTCCAAGTATGTTGAAGCACGAGATTTACCACCAACACCCGCATCCGCAAAGTTTCACAGTCTTCGCGTGTACTACCAAATTCAAGTTTGGAGAGGAGATGCTGGAGACATGGATCCAACAGAATGGGGCTGGAAAGTTCTCAACCACCAAATGATGCCTGTTAAGACTGACATGCTGGCAGCACCTGACGATTTACTGTATTCATTTAGATGCAGCTGCAAAACTGGCTGTGAATCAAAGAGATGCACCTGTAGAAAACATGGGCTCAGCTGCACATCCGCCTGCGAAGACTGTAAGGGTCTCAGTTGCTCGAATTCAATAACGCTCATTGAGGAAGATGACTTGGATAATTGATGCAAGATGAAATTAGTAGAAACCAGGTACCTATGCCATACTATTTCATCTTAGCTTAGCTTAGAAACACACAATACCGTGACATAATAAAATATAATATGTATTGTATCAATATCAATGATGGTATTAGGTAAATTCATGCAAGTGGCATAACACAATACATTTAATGTGTGGAGAATATGTCAATCGTATTCATTTATTACTAAAAAAGTCCAAAAATACCCAGTCACACATATATTACATACCGGTTTTAAAGAAATAAACAAAAATGGATTTTTCAGGTGAAATGGCCCAAATCTGGTAATAATTATGCAAATTTTACCCTTTCCCCTATTGGAATTTTGGAGGACTTTTGATATGTTGTACATGATGGCCCCCTATACACTGGGCGAGGTAAAAAAATTCTGTTGCAATTTGTTCCGGGTTAAAATATTGTTGGCCTAGATTGACTGGACTATTAGCTTAGGTCAGGTTCGACTGGCGAACAATAGTTAACCTTAGATGAATATTAGTTAACCTTAGATGAATATTTGCATCGTGAGCACGCAATTTCCACACTTTCATGTGTTCGACAGGGGATTAGTTATCTAGAGTTATCTATTGCTCTCCGATGCCACACGACACAGATCCCCTAACGCGATAAATATGGTATTTTAATCTGGATTTGTTCTACATCGTTAGCCGTCAAGCAGGTGTCCTATGATGATAGCTAGAGAAGGCTGTATATGTGCATCGCGTTGTGAATGGGATTCAGATATTACATCCCAATGTTAAATCCTGTTTCATAATGTGATAGAATGGATGAACAAGGTGATACATCCAGACTGAGTTATGAATCGTTCGTTTAGCCCATTTACACCCAGTGACGAGATACACCAAATCATGAAAAAATGTGTTATTGAATAATTACACATCACTTTTCGTGCAAGTTGTTGCTCCCTGTGAGCGCGACGGGTTTGTGTTAAATTATTTCGCAAATATCTACCAGATTTCCTCGTGAGTTAACGAAAGCTGGAATTTCCGTCTTGAAAGGGTAAAAACGTGCGTTATTAAGATTCGCTTCTGATATCGTAAATCTCTCAGGGAATTCATTATAATCTGCGAAAATGTCTTTATCGCTTGGTATTTATTAGAACAATACAATTTAAAACAAATTTAGTTGTCTTACTAGCCAAAGGCAGATGAAAAGTTGATGCTCGCGTACTGATTTGGTAGTAGTATCGCAGAACGTAAAGCACACCCACACAAATATGTTTGTACGCTAAGCTAACCACCCATGCATTACGTCTAACGATCTACGTACTTTCGAAGTTCACCGTTCCAGTTCATCCATCCTTCATATGACGTCATAATCAACTAAGTGACGAGTATGCTGACGTCATAATCATAATCATGACGTCATGAATAATTCGAAATGGCCAGTCTTTAACGCTTAATAGCGCGACACGTTGTGCAAATTGTATGTCTGCTATTTAATTTTTGAATATTTTGAAACTAATTTGACTGGGTGCTGTTGCACCCAATAGAATTAGTTTTAAAATATTCAACAGCTTTTCTGCATAATTTTCTGGAAATTGATAGTCAAGGAGTTCATCGATCGATCCTAGCACGAGCGTGGTGTGGGTGGAGCTTAGATAGTGATGGGCGTGGCATAGCTAAAACTGGAAAGGTTCATTGGCAATGTTGCTAAAAGAATATGTTAATTAATTTATCAACAAGGAATAATAAATATTCAGATCATAATGTATAATGAATTGTCATCTTCATTCAAACCTGACTATACTGGACAATCAATTTCTAGATATTTCTTGATCTTGGCTTCAAAGTCAACAAATACTGCTCTTGTTGGAGACGATACCGACCTACTGGTGTTGCTTCTATACCATACTGATATGAATGGCTGTCAGCTATTTTTCAGACCAGAGCCAAAGCAAAATGCAAAGAAACCCCGACTGTGGAATATCAAAATGGCAAAGGAAAAACTCGGGTTCTGTTTGTGCTCACAGCTGTTATTTATCCATGCTATCCTTGGCTGTGACTCAACATCTAGGCTTTATGGAATTGGAAAATCTGCATCCCTTAGCAAAATCCAGTGCTGCAAAGAACTCTCTCAAATTGCTGAAGTGTTTACAATGAGTAATGCGAATAAAGATGACGTGATAAAAGCAGGTGAGAAGGCAATGCTTATTCTATACAATGGCACTTCAATGGATAGTCTAGTTGCTTTGCGGTACAAGCGATTCAGGGAGAAGGTTGCAAAAAGTTCCAAGTATGTTGAAGCACGAGATTTACCACCAACACCCGCATCCGCAAAGTTTCACAGTCTTCGCGTGTACTACCAAATTCAAGTTTGGAGAGGAGATGCTGGAGACATGGATCCAACAGAATGGGGCTGGAAAGTTCTCAACCACCAAATGATGCCTGTTAAGACTGACATGCTGGCAGCACCTGACGATTTACTGTATTCATTTAGATGCAGCTGCAAAACTGGCTGTGAATCAAAGAGATGCACCTGTAGAAAACATGGGCTCAGCTGCACATCCGCCTGCGAAGACTGTAAGGGTCTCAGTTGCTCGAATTCAATAACGCTCATTGAGGAAGATGACTTGGATAATTGATGCAAGATGAAATTAGTAGAAACCAGGTACCTATGCCATACTATTTCATCTTAGCTTAGCTTAGAAACACACAATACCGTGACATAATAAAATATAATATGTATTGTATCAATATCAATGATGGTATTAGGTAAATTCATGCAAGTGGCATAACACAATACATTTAATGTGTGGAGAATATGTCAATCGTATTCATTTATTACTAAAAAAGTCCAAAAATACCCAGTCACACATATATTACATACCGGTTTTAAAGAAATAAACAAAAATGGATTTTTCAGGTGAAATGGCCCAAATCTGGTAATAATTATGCAAATTTTACCCTTTCCCCTATTGGAATTTTGGAGGACTTTTGATATGTTGTACATGATGGCCCCCTATACACTGGGCGAGGTAAAAAAATTCTGTTGCAATTTGTTCCGGGTTAAAATATTGTTGGCCTAGATTGACTGGACTATTAGCTTAGGTCAGGTTCGACTGGCTAAACAATAGTTAACCTTAGATGAATATTAGTTAACCGTAGATGAATATTTGCATCGTGAGCACGCAATTTCCCCACTTTCATGTGTTCGACAGGGGATTAGTTATCTAGAGTTATCTATTGCTCTCCGATGCCACACGACACAGATCCCCTAACGCGATAAATATGGTATTTTAATCTGGATGTGTTCTACATCGTTAGCCGTCAAGCAGGTGTCCTATGATGATAGCTAGAGAAGGCTGTATACGTGCATCGCGTCGTGAATGGGATTCAGATATTACATCCCAATGTTAAATCCTGTTTCATAATGTGATAGAATGGATGAACAAGGTGATACATCCAGACTGAGTTATGAATCGTTCGTTTAGCCCATTTACACCCATTGACGAGATACACCAAATCATGAAAAAATGTGTTATTGAATAATTACACATCACTTTTCGTGCAAGTTGTTGCTCCCTGTGAGCACGACGGGTTTGTGTTAAATTATTTCGCAAATATCTACCAGATTTCCTCGTGAGTTAACGAAAGCTGGAATTTCCGGCTTGAAAGGGTAAAAACGTGCGTTATTAAGATTCGCTTCTGATATCGTAAATCTCTCAGGGAATTCATTATAATCTGCGAAAATGTCTTTATCGCTTGGTATTTATTAGAACAATACAATTTAAAACAAATTTAGTTGTCTTACTAGCCAAAGGCAGATGAAAAGTTGATGCTCGCGTACTGATTTGGTCGTAGTATCGCAGAACGTAAAGCACACCCACACAAATATGTTTGTACGCTAAGCTAACCACCCACGCATTACGTCTAACGATCTACGTACTTTCGAAGTTCACCGTTCCAGTTCATCCATCCTTCATATGACGTCATAATCAACTAAGTGACGAGTATGCTGACGTCATAATCATAATCATGACGTCATGAATAATTCGAAATGGCTAGTCTTTAACGCTTAATAGCGCGACACGTTGTGCGAATTGTATGTCTGCTATTTAATTTTTGAATATTTTGAAACTAATTTGACTGGGTGCTGTTGCACCCAATAGAATTAGTTTTAAAATATTCAACAGCTTCTCTGCATAATTTTCTGGAAATTGATAGTCAATGAGTTCATCGATCGATCCTAGCACGAGCGTGGTGTGGGTGGAGCTTAGATAGAGATGGGCGTGGCATAGCTAAAACTGGAAAGGTTCATTGGCAATGTTGCTAAAAGAATATGTTAATTAATTTATCAACAAGGAATAATAAATATTCAGATCATAATGTATAATGAATTGTCATCTTCATTCAAACCTGACTATACTGGACAATCAATTTCTAGATATGCCACGCCCATTTCCAGATATACCACACCCATTTCTAGCTCAGTTCCATCCACTTGTGTATCTGTGTAATAATCGAATTGAAACTTCGAAACCTGAATTCCCAGAATCTAAATTTCACAGTAACTATAGAAGCAAGCCGTTGAATATTTGAAAATAAATTGGATTTGGTCTGTTGTTGGCTGTAACTGCATCAATTCCCAGTTGAATTATTTTCAAATTATTCAACTGAATGTTTATGAAGGCATACAATTCGTGCACTACAAGACAGACTTTTCGATGTTCATCACTGAGCTATGCATCATTTTGATTGCGACGTCTGCTAACATGTGACGTATTTTATTATGAGGTAAGATATTTGAATACCAAATCTCATCCCTCAATTAGAGCTCTGTTCTTTGATGCATGACCGTATTTAGACGCGAAACTGTCCTTAATCAATAAATCAAAGTTTTCATGTTCTTTAATCTTGTCCCACGAATCTCTGAACTCGTTCTTTTGTCACCAGTTTAAGGGAAGCATGCTGACAAGTTAATGGACATCACTAGTTTATCCATCCATCATATGACGTCGATCGATCCCAACACAAGCGAGGTGGTGGTGGAACTTAGCTAGAGAGGGGCGGGGCATAGCTAAAACTGGAAAGGTCCATTACGATGTAAGAAGAATGCTATTGACTATTTTGAAAGTAGTGTGACTGGAAGCTGAGCTCAGCAACATATTTCATTCATGAGATTTCTAAATCATCAACATATTACTTTCTTACTAAATAACGTTTTGTATCTGGTCTATACATGTATAGATAAGAGTGACTACAGTGAAGATCAATGTTCTTAGAAGGCAGATTATGAACAGAAGCAGTTCAAGCTTGAGGGTATTTTTAAATTTTTTAGATTTCTTTAGGGAATAAGAGCACAACTTGAATTGGGACTAGAACAGGAGTTTGTATTGGATTATCACGTAGGCTACTTGGTTAGTATGTTACTCTTGGAGTCACGAAGAAGTATGTTGGTGTTAGACCGCATGCCAAAATTAAAGATAACCGCTTAAAGCGCCGAAGTTAATATTTTTCTTCTTCTTTTTTTACGAAAAAGTTCAAAGGACATATTAAAGGATACCACATGGCATCACTTAAGGTGAATCTCACCCGCTAGGACCAATGCTACCCATATAGTCTAGTGGCCATCTTTCAAAGTGGACTCTAATTTTATACTTTAATGTACCCGAATAGCATAAAGCTACAACATGTTTTATTGTGTTTATTATGTGTTAATGGACATTTCTAGATATGTTGTCCTCTCCTGTTCACGGGACATGATCTTGAAATTCAGCGTCAAATGGCAAGACCCCCAGCAATGAAAAAATCTACTAAATGCACTTACGTACTCTTCATTCTTGTTCCTGAACCAAACACCACACACTTATTAAATAATCTGATCAAGGGGATCAACTGTAATATTCCTTCAGAACAATCCAGCTTTGGTCCATTTGCCCACCTGTCTGCCCACCAATTAATCGTCTGTCATCTGTCAACTATTAAGCGAACCACTGAGCCAATTTAACTCACATTTTGCCTCCCTCATGAACGTATGATTCAGATGTCAAATGGACAAATCTGATTGAATGGTCAGTTGCATCGTGGCCATATTTCATGTTTATTAATTTCCAATAAAGCAATTATGAGGTTCCTCCTAATAGTGCAGACCACTATGTCAGCTATTTCAATTACGTGTCTAATCTTTGTTAAACACAATTTGTTGGTTGACTCTTGTCCAGAAGGGCATCGATACAAAAATTAGCGTTCCTTTCTGTGGCGTTTAATAGATATAATTACAATATTAACCATTTCAACCCCGAAGACCAAATATGAAAAATCACTTACAATGTAAGAAAATTACATTGTCTCTAAATTAACAGGGAGCTGCTGCATTGGCATCTTGCCATTTGCTAATAAATTGAACATGTCAGAAATGAACTACCATTAACCATGCATGCATACTGGCTAATATTAAATAAACTGTGAAAAATCTTAGGACAAAGATATCACATTTTTATCAAAATTACCAGTTTATGTTTTTTTGCAGAAATCAACTCCCCTTGGCCAGAAAAGTAGAAGACAAGCTTGCTTTAAATGGGCGCCAAAAAGTATTATCAGATCAACTTGAAACCGGATACGCTTCTTTGTCTTATACAGACCTGGTCTGGTATCAATTTTATATTGGATTCATCCGATGGTTTTCTAGAAATCCGCTTTTTGCCATCCAATGTGCACCCCATATGAAATCCGTGGAAGGGGCATTTGAACAATGAGCTCAAACCTGGCAGATCTCTATCAATTTTTGACACTCTGGATCTCCTAAGGATTTCCGAGATACTCAATGGTAAATGATCACTGATACAATAGCCAATATATTCTACAAGTAGCAAAATCTTTCTCCCGCCATGGTACATTTACAGAATCAAAATGAGCCCAGCTGTTCTTGAGATACTCTCATCAACGTAAAAATTTTAATTTTCCAAAGCAGCATTTCAGCATTTGAAAAGGCCATTCTGAGCCCAGTTGAGGTGGCTTAAATCTCCATAAATGTGTATAATAAGCTATGCTATTATAATGCGAATGTCGCTCGCGGGGTAGTGTCGGGCCATTCCGGTATCTGGTGTCGACTCGTCATGCCGCATGTGCACGACGAGTGAGGACGCTAGTTAGACTCTGGTCTCGGGGTTACGGATCCCGTTCGATGCTGCCCTATGGGTAACAAAGACTGGCTCTTAAGGCCGGTGGAACTCAATCATTCTGGTTTGGCTGTGCGACCATTGTTGCGAACATTAAACACTACAGACTCATCCCAAGAGTTTGTGTCACCAGTATGCCTGTCCATGGCAATGTTGTGATCTATGGACTTACAAGATTTGATTGGTGACCTAATTAAAATAAGTCTATATAATGATTTTACCTAAAACAGACCGTCAAGTATGCTAGATAAATATAATGAGCATACGAAAATACAAGACATAGAGACAGCTTGATGAACTTTTAAATGTGGGCTCCCGGAGGTACCACACAGACTCGTAGGTCCGCAGAGGTATCCCCATAATGGAGGCTCCCGCACACGAGATCACTAATTAACTTAATATAAGCTATTATACCTCTAAGGAAAGAAAATTATCTTTTATAGTGTCGAAAAATCATGTGCCTCACGCGGGTACTACTCATAGTGCTAGTTTGGGTGAGGAGTATTATCCTCGCGTGGGCCGTCGCCACTGAATCCTTGCGAGAGGCAAGTGCCTCGTGCGGGCCTCCGTCACAGAAAAATGTCGCCATCGCTTAAAGCGGGAGAAGAGTATTGGCCAAAAAGGGCTTACTCTAATATTCAATCAAAATGCTGTAAAGAAAAGACCATACCTAGTGAAATTATGACTATAAGGTTGCGTGCTGTTTTACGTGAAGATGGGACAAGCGATTCCCGAAGGATTCCCATGTCACCGTCTTATGTAGTTTTCAATATGCTTAATTAGTAGTTGCCGCTTTTATTTATGTGGGCCTTCTTCTATGCCTAACCTAATATTTAGTTTTTAGAGACAAGAACTATCTTAGGCTGCAAATGGCTGGCGTCTACCTAGCTTGTAGATATGGCTGTCATTGAGAACAGATGCCCTAAGACATCAATACTGAAGACAGCGTGCATACATGTTACTTCAGAAGATCTCCGAACTGGGTAAGAGTCCGGACATCTTGCTTCGTAACCACATAAAACGTCACAGGACATTGGTTACTTTTCACAAAAGCATTTTTTACGCAACTGATCTATCGTTATGGTGGGGGTAAGAGAGACGAATACCAACCATGAATGTCCTTCCCGTGAGGGCGTGGCAGATCTTAATATCTTGCCCAGACATTTTTACGGAATTCCGTGGGGATGTGCATCTCGCCCGTCACCAGGTCCTATCTTTTTAACCTGACGTTAGGTTTAAACACAAGTTATGCACTGCGGTGCGGGAGGATTGTGCAGCAGATAAAAGGAAATACTAATTAAGATATGTTTTCGCAGTGCTTCCTACCTTGGCAAGGGTAACTAACTACTAGGTATCAGAAGATACGCGGGAAATGTGTGTGATACCACACCCTGGTCATCACCGCTCGGAAACCCCAATAGTTTCCCATGGTCAGATCGGCCCATGGTGCGGATAGGGACATCCAAACAATTAAGAAGCCATAAGGCTTAGTGGAACATGAAAAGAGACAATAACTTATAAATATGAGGTCCATTAGGTATGTTGGCCAATCTTACACACCCTTGCCGGAGTGTGGGGGTAAATTATCGCAACTACTGGAAAAGAGGCGTACACTATGTGTCTCCTAACGAAGAAATTGTCTCTAATCATATTAAACCTATCCTATCGAGCTGAATAGAAAGGCTTTTAGTCGGTTGCATGCCGGGCTAAACAGAGTTATAGCACGGACAGCGACCTCAGTGAAAAATTGTTGGTGGCGTGGGGGGGGGGGGGACGTGCTGCATATATAAATGTTTCTGTATAGTGTTTCCTACGTGCACTGCAGTCATATTTTTTAAAATTAAAAATAAACAAAGCATATAAACTGATGGCTACTTGCCATATATAAAACTAACCAGAACAAGTAATACAATGTGAAATGATTAGAAAAAAATATAAAGTACAGGTTGAGAAACCTAATACGGTGCGGTTAGTAAAAGCACCTTACAGAAAATAAGAATAACTATAAACAGATACAGAAATTATAACTAGCGGTCCTAAGACCGTTACGGTTTCTTTTAGTCATCGGGACAGTTTATACAGACGAAGTACAATTATTAAAGCTGTAATTAACGGAATAATTAAAATGTTGAGTATAGTTACTTGAAAAATCGGTAGCCATTCTTAAGCATGGGCTATCGTGCTACTGAAATTGATACGTCATCCTTGGTGTGACGTGAGTTGACGCGTTCTCTGAAAGCTGGAATGTTCGCGCATGTTTCTTCCCGCAAACATGATTTCCGCATGCAGTCCAGGACGGGAGCGGATCGAATTCAGGACTGTAATCACAATATAGAATGTCTAACGAGTAGTCAGTAAGAGATACAATAACATTACTGCTAAGACGAATGTTCCCGTACACCGATGGTATGGATGGAAGTTAATAACAACCCGATCATAAGCGGGGGTTGTTGAATACGGATGAAGATACATAACTAAGTTTAACGGTGCAGCGTACGTCAGGTAGCTCTTAAGATGTACCGGGCAAAGTTTACTTGCCGCGGTCAAAAAGATTAAATAAACCTGCACGACATCAGTGTGGGGACTGTTGAATAACCACTTTTTGGCGTGGCCGGCAGATCCGGCGAGGCATCCACCAAAGAACATCGCTGCCACTACATCTGTAGAATCACATATTCAGGCCGGGAAAGGCCTCACCACAAGTTTTGTGTTCCGAGTTAGTTCTTGAGATATTCGTGAACAATATTCAAAAGTTCCAAAAAATGCTCCTGTACAATCGAGAGATACAAAATCGATTTAGTACGGTGGGTTGGATTGCTGCTGGATACGGGAGAGAAACCGACAGAGACTGAAGTAATCTATTTAATGCCCGTCTTGCTGATAGTAGCTGCATACAGATCCAATCTATTCGGCCCTTGGCCGAGGATGCTCTCGAGTTCTGATTTCATCTCCTTTTATACTACTCGTGACGTCATAGGCGCAGCCTTCAACCAATCATCGGTCGAGCAATAGCCAATCAGCGCATAGCTAATAATAACGCAGTCGAATGTTCTAGAACATGCTAGAAGATCTGCGTACACGTGGTTACGACGTCACGGCAATATTTTGAAGATAATCAAAAGGGGGTTTCCGTGGATAACTCAGCCATTCCTTAACCCATTTTGAAATGGTTTACAGATTCGGAAAGCCCGTCGACTCTGGTCTTGATTAATGCCAGATTCGGCGGGAACAAGTAATGATTAAGGATTACAATGTACCTACTCGGTACATTAAAAGTGCCATCCTATCTTGGTCAGAAATACGCACTCTGTCAGAATAGTATTAAGCGTGCGCATGCGCGCTATGCGCTTTAACAAACTTAGTCGTTTTTACAATGCGATCTCTCTCATAGTCCCATATACGCTTATAGCTCTACCCAGGGGGGGGGGGGGGGTGGGGTGGCGTGTTCAGGGGACGAATCCAGGACGGGCGGCGCATACCCAGCTTAGCTGGTACGGTTGGCACCTGACTGGACGATCCGAACTACACGATTATGGCATTACTAGACTTAACCTTAACATTGCTAGGCTTCATCTTACCATTACTAGGCTTCAACTTACCATTGCTAGGCTTCACCTTACCATTGCTAGGCTTCATCTTACCATTGCTAGGCTTCATCCTACCATTGCTGAGCTTCACCTTACCATTGCTAGGCTTCATCTTACCATTAAGTGCATTGTATCAGATTTCAATAGTAAGTAATGCTGTTTGCGCGACGGTTACTGAAGTTACCATCCAAGATTGGTATGGGCAATGCATTCTGGGAAGGTATTTTCCCAAAATAGGCTAATATCCGTCAGGACAGAGTGGCAAATATTCCATCACCCGACCCCCCCCCCCCCCCCTCCCCACACCTGACTTAGTATAAAATCTCACATACCACCTATATAATTATGTAACCCGTGGGTGGGGATGTAGACTTTAAATGTATTGCAATTTTTCTGGAGAAGCTTTTTAAGTTAGTGCGTATATACAGTAAAATCTGTCTAATGGACATAAAATGGTCCATCACAAATCGTCATTAAAGAGTTAAATGATCCTTCAGTCTTCTGACTACCTATCTTTAAGAACCATCAAGTTTTGGCCCAACAGCAGACATCCATTAAAGACAGGTTTAATGGATGAATCCACCTTTAGCTATGCCCGCCCATCTGAAGGTAAGCTCCACCCATGCTTTGTCCGTGTTAGGATCGATCGATCCCTGCACTCCTTGAATGTCAATTTCCAGAAAACCATACCCAATACTAAGCAATAGCATCCAGTTCTTCGTTCTTGTTTTGTATGATGCTACTAAAAATGTTTTCCATGGATATACAATGGCTTGAAAGTGCCTGGTGGGACATTGTATCATGCATTGATTTCCACTCAAACAAATGTCGTTAAGACAAACATCGGATATTGCCCAATGATACCGAGCCCAGCCACTGATAGTAACACTGTGTATACAATGATGAAATATTTTCAGCGCATGTTTAGGCTACTACAGCAGGAATGGGCATTCATAACTTATTATGAAGCAATGTATTCTAAGGCACACATGGTTAAATGGAGAAATCCATAGGAGTTCAAGAACGACGAGTGCCAGATTGGTGGAAAACACAGAGCATATGGCAGGCATTGGTAAGATAGTTTCAGAAAGTGGATTTGAGGATATGTTGGTTGAAGCCAATATTTTTGGACCGAAAGTGTTGAAACGGATACTTAGTGGAAAGTTCTACAAAAGAGGAATACGTGCATACAAGCTGATGAATGAGGCAATGAACCGTTTTAAGTGGACGGCAATGGAAGATTGGCTATAGGATTCTCCACTCATTCTAAGTGACAGTAACACACATCTGATAAAGTAAAAGATCAAAATGTGTTGTCTTTATAAAGATCTTAAAAACGTGAAAGGTAATGCTGACACAGCATTTATCCAAGCAGCTGTCACACAGTTAACGGAAGTGATGAAACCACTTACTGATACACTGATGCCATTTTAGGAATATGGCAGAGAAGCCAGTGGTGCATTAAAATATTGGGATAAATATTTAAGTGACTATTCCCAACTGCTTCTTGATTATGTGTATGCAAAACGTGGTGGCTTATGGGAACTTGAGCTAGAGATGTTTGCAGAAATGCTCCCATTAGACGTCATGTGTGCCCATACGAATTATGCACGTTGTAGGGTATCTTCAATGTCTCTGAAGGTACACTATTGAAAAAAAGGAAACCAGAAATTGTATGAAGCCCTTTCTCGCGGACATGGATTGTTAAAAGATACAAATCGAGTATTTAGTGGTGTCTGGCATGGCATGTGTATCGAACAGCCCCTTAACAAGGATTGTGGAAAATACCACCATATTTTGTCAAGTGAGATCAGCACTGCACAAGTTCTACCTAACTGTGAACGGTGCAGTGATAGGTATGCTGAAATCAATGAATGGAATTAGCAACCAAAGCGAGCATCATATGGAAGCCACTCACAGTAGAATTGATAATGATGAAAAAGCTGTTACGGATATTTTGCATAAATATCAACACCGAATGGGCAATCCCTTTCAACTCAAAGCAGGTATGTCATCAGAGAACAATCGGCCATTGGTGAACATAGCATCCTCTACAGTTACCACAGATGATGTTACTGATGCTTTGTGCTCTGCAGCAGTTTTAAAAGAAAGATTAACCCCAAAAACATCAAATACAATCGATTTCTTTGAGCCAATAAAGAGACCCACTTTCAAAACATGTGCCCACTTTCAAAACATTTGCCTACTTTCAAAATATTTGCCCACTTTCAAAACATTTGCCAGCATGAACATGTCAACTAAAGCCAAACAAAAACAAGAAACACTTTCCATTAACATTGATGGAGAACTCTTCAGTAAGCTCATTGTAATTGCACAAAGACGTGCAGTGGACATACCACATGCGATGAAATATTAACTTGTGCCAGTTCCACTAATACTGTTTAATTTGGATGGTTCTATGAGAAAAAACAATAAAAGCAATGTACTCTCATGAATAGATAATGCAAGTATGTAGTATCCCTGCGTTAGCAGGTGAGGATAATGATTCGGCTCTCATTGTAGTTAATTTCATAATGTTGCTACGGTGTGTACTGACACAAATTCTTGTAGTAAATTCGGCCAAGTTTCAGAAACACTTCTTAACATCATATTAACATCTCATTATAAGTACATTGCAGTGGTTGGGATCAACTATCCGCAAGAGGATTGCATCAAATCAGATGAGCATGCTAGAAGAGGTATAGTTCAAATGCAGGAAATTTACAAACCAAACATGAACACGCCAATCCAGAAACAGAAGCTTAAAATGTTATCAAATGCGAATAACAAGGCAAACATGTCAAACTTTATTATGACAAACTGGATTGACAGTGCCAAGCAGAATTTAAATGATAGTAAAATATTGTATTTGGCAGGTAGATTTGCTAATCCTCTTGAAGCTATCTCAGCAACATACTCCGATCACTTTATTGTGGAAGAACTGGAATCAGACCACGAAGAGACAGATTCCAGAATCTTCTTGCATGTGAAGCATGAAGATCTTCAGAAACCAAGCAGAGTGGTGATATAAAGTATTGACACTGATGCTGCCATGCTTTGACCTCGTTTTAGCCTTGTACTTGATATTAATGGCATGTATCTCAGAACTGGTGTGGGTAGGAAACGACGTTTTATTCCAATCCATGAAGTTGGGAGAAACCTTGGGAAAGATCTATCCATGGTGCTACCAGTAATCCATGCCTTCAACACACGTGTCATGCG
>CM067360.1:48264205-48322632 GCA_034401795.1 Chaetoderma sp. LZ-2023a
ACGACACGACGATGTTAAAAGGCCATTCTGAGCCCAGTTGAGGTGGCTTAAATCTCCATAAATGTGTATAATAAGCTATGCTATTATAATGCGAATGTCGCTCGCGGGGTAGTGTCGGGCCATTCCGGTATCTGGTGTCGACTCGTCATGCCGCATGTGCACGACGAGTGAGGACGCTAGTTAGACTCTGGTCTCGGGGTTACGGATCCCGTTCGATGCTGCCCTATGGGTAACAAAGACTGGCTCTTAAGGCCGGTGGAACTCAATCATTCTGGTTTGGCTGTGCGACCATTGTTGCGAACATTAAACACTACAGACTCATCCCAAGAGTTTGTGTCACCAGTATGCCTGTCCATGGCAATGTTGTGATCTATGGACTTACAAGATTTGATTGGTGACCTAATTAAAATAAGTCTATATAATGATTTTACCTAAAACAGACCGGCAAGTATGCTAGATAAATATAATGAGCATACGAAAATACAAGACATAGAGACAGCTTGATGAACTTTTAAATGTGGGCTCCCGGAGGTACCACACAGACTCGTAGGTCCGCAGAGGTATCCCCATAATGGAGGCTCCCGCACACGAGATCACTAATTAACTTAATATAAGCTATTATACCTCTAAGGAAAGAAAATTATCTTTTATAGTGTCGAAAAATCTTGTGCCTCACGCGGGTACTACTCATAGTGCTAGTTTGGGTGAGGAGTATTATCCTCGCGTGGGCCGTCGCCACTGAATCCTTGCGAGAGGCAAGTGCCTCGTGCGGGCCTCCGTCACAGAAAAATGTCGCCATCGCTTAAAGCGGGAGAAGAGTATTGGCCAAAAAGGGCTTACTCTAATATTCAATCAAAATGCTGTAAAGAAAAGACCATACCTAGTGAAATTATGACTATAAGGTTGCGTGCTGTTTTACGTGAAGATGGGACAAGCGATCCCGAAGGATTCCCATGTCACCGTCTTATGTAGTTTTCAATATGCTTAATTAGTAGTTGCCGCTTTTATTTATGTGGGCCTTCTTCTATGCCTAACCTAATATTTAGTTTTTAGAGACAAGAACTATCTTAGGCTGCAAATGGCTGGCGTCTACCTAGCTTGTAGATATGGCTGTCATTGAGAACAGATGCCCTAAGACATCAATACTGAAGACAGCGTGCATACATGTTACTTCAGAAGATCTCCGAACTGGGTAAGAGTCCGGACATCTTGCTTCGTAACCACATAAAACGTCACAGGACATTGGTTACTTTTCACAAAAGCATTTTTTTACGCAACTGATCTATCGTTATGGTGGGGGTAAGAGAGACGAATACCAACCATGAATGTCCTTCCCGTGAGGGCGTGGCAGATCTTAATATCTTGCCCAGACATTTTTACGGAATTCCGTGGGGATGTGCATCTCGCCCGTCACCAGGTCCTATCTTTTTAACCTGACGTTAGGTTTAAAACACAAGTTATGCACTGCGGTGCGGGAGGATTGTGCAGCAGATAAAAGGAAATACTAATTAAGATATGTTTTCGCAGTGCTTCCTACCTTGGCAAGGGTAACTAACTACTAGGTATCAGAAGATACGCGGGAAATGTGTGTGATACCACACCCTGGTCATCACCGCTCGGAAACCCCAATAGTTTCCCATGGTCAGATCGGCCCATGGTGCGGATAGGGACATCCAAACAATTAAGAAGCCATAAGGCTTAGTGGAACATGAAAAGAGACAATAACTTATAAATATGAGGTCCATTAGGTATGTTGGCCAATCTTACACACCCTTGCCGGAGTGTGGGGGTAAATTATCGCAACTACTGGAAAAGAGGCGTACACTATGTGTCTCCTAACGAAGAAATTGTCTCTAATCATATTAAACCTATCCTATCGAGCTGAATAGAAAGGCTTTTAGTCGGTTGCATGCCGGGCTAAACAGAGTTATAGCACGGACAGCGACCTCAGTGAAAAATTGTTGGTGGCGTGGGGGGGGGGGGGACGTGCTGCATATATAAATGTTTCTGTATAGTGTTTCCTACGTGCACTGCAGTCATATTTTTTAAAATTAAAAATAAACAAAGCATATAAACTGATGGCTACTTGCCATATATAAAACTAACCAGAACAAGTAATACAATGTGAAATGATTAGAAAAAAATATAAAGTACAGGTTGAGAAACCTAATACGGTGCGGTTAGTAAAAGCACCTTACAGAAAATAAGAATAACTATAAACAGATACAGAAATTATAACTAGCGGTCCTAAGACCGTTACGGTTCTTTTAGTCATCGGGACAGTTTATACAGACGAAGTACAATTATTAAAGCTGTAATTAACGGAATAATTAAAATGTTGAGTATAGTTACTTGAAAAATCGGTAGCCATTCTTAAGCATGGGCTATCGTGCTACTGAAATTGATACGTCATCCTTGGTGTGACGTGAGTTGACGCGTTCTCTGAAAGCTGGAATGTTCGCGCATGTTTCTTCCCGCAAACATGATTTCCGCATGCAGTCCAGGACGGGAGCGGATCGAATTCAGGACTGTAATCACAATATAGAATGTCTAACGAGTAGTCAGTAAGAGATACAATAACATTACTGCTAAGGACGAATGTTCCCGTACACCGATGGTATGGATGGAAGTTAATAACAACCCGATCATAAGCGGGGTTGTTGAATACGGATGAAGATACATAACTAAGTTTAACGGTGCAGCGTACGTCAGGTAGCTCTTAAGATGTACCGGGCAAAGTTTACTTGCCGCGGTCAAAAAGATTAAATAAACCTGCACGACATCAGTGTGGGGACTGTTGAATAACCACTTTTTGCGTGGCCGGCAGATCCGGCGAGGCATCCACCAAAGAACATCGCTGCCACTACATCTGTAGAATCACATATTCAGGCCGGGAAAGGCCTCACCACAAGTTTTGTGTTCCGAGTTAGTTCTTGAGATATTCGTGAACAATATTCAAAAGTTCCAAAAAATGCTCCTGTACAATCGAGAGATACAAAATCGATTTAGTACGGTGGGTTGGATTGCTGCTGGATACGGGAGAGAAACCGACAGAGACTGAAGTAATCTATTTAATGCCCGTCTTGCCTGATAGTAGCTGCATACAGATCCAATCTATTCGGCCCTTGCCGAGGATGCTCTCGAGTTTCTGATTTCATCTCCTTTTATACTACTCGTGACGTCATAGGCGCAGCCTTCAACCAATCAATCGGTCGAGCAATAGCCAATCAGCGCATAGCTAATAATAACGCAGTCGAATGTTCTAGAACATGCTAGAAGATCTGCGTACACGTGGTTACGACGTCACGGCAATATTTTGAAGATAATCAAAAGGGGGTTTCCGTGGATAACTCAGCCATTCCTTAACCCATTTTGAAATGGTTTACAGATTCGGAAAGCCCGTCGACTCTGGTCTTGATTAATGCCAGATTCGGCGGGAACAAGTAATGATTAAGGATTACAATGTACCTACTCGGTACATTAAAAGTGCCATCCTATCTTGGTCAGAAATACGCACTCTGTCAGAATAGTATTAAGCGTGCGCATGCGCGCTATGCGCTTTAACAAACTTAGTCGTTTTTACAATGCGATCTCTCTCATAGTCCCATATACGCTTATAGCTCTACCCAGGGGGGGGGGGGGGGTGGGGGTGGCGTGTTCAGGGACGAATCCAGGACGGGCGGGCGCATACCCAGCTTAGCTGGTACGGTTGGCACCTGACTGGACGATCCGAACTACACGATTATGGCATTACTAGACTTAACCTTAACATTGCTAGGCTTCATCTTACCATTACTAGGCTTCAACTTACCATTGCTAGGCTTCACCTTACCATTGCTAGGCTTCATCTTACCATTGCTAGGCTTCATCTTACCATTGCTAGGCTTCACCTTACCATTGCTAGGATTCATCTTACCATTGCTAGACATCACCTTACTAAAGTGCGTTGTATCAGATTCCAATAGTAAGTAATGCTACTGCAGTTACCATCCAGTATTGGTAATGCATTCTGGGAGGGTACTTTCCCAAAATACGCTAATATCCGTCAGCACAGAGTGGCAAATATCATCCCCACCCCCCCCCCCCCACTCCTCACACCTGACTTGGTATAAAATTCCTGATGAGTGCACGAGCACATACCACCTATATAATTATGTAACCCGTGGGTGGGGATGTAGACTTTAAATGTATTGCAATTTTTCTGGAGAAGCTTTTTAAGTTAGTGCGTATATACAGTAAAATATGTCTAATGGACATAAAATGATCCATCACAAATTGTCATTAAAGAGTTAAATGATCCTTCAGTCTTCTGACTACCTATCTTTAAGAACCATCAAGTTTTGGCCCAACAGCAGACATCCATTAAAGACAGGTTTAATGGATGAATCCACCTTTAGCTATGCCCGCCCATCTCAAAGTAAGCTCCACCCATGCTTTGTCCGTGTTAGGATCGATCGATCCCTGCACTTCTTGAATGTCAATTTCCAGAAAACCATACCCGATACTAAGCAATAGCATCCAGTTCTTCGTTCTTGTTTTGTATGATGCCACTAAAAATGTTTTCCATGGATATACAACGGCTTGAATGTGCCTGGTGGGGCATTGTATCATGCGCTGATTTCCACTCAAACAGATGTCGTTAAGACAAACATCGGATACTTCCCAATGATACCGAGCCCAGCAACTAATAGTAACACTGTGTATACAATGATGAAATATTGTCAGCGCATGTTTAGGCTACTACAGCAAGAATGGGATTTCATACCTTCTCATGAAGCGATTTATTCTAAGGCGCAAATGGTTAAATGGAGAAATCCAAAAGAGTTCAAGAACGATGAGTGCCAGATGGTGGAAAGCACAGAGCAATGAAGTATATGGCAGGCATTTGTAAGATGGCTTCAGAAAGTGGATTTGAGGATATGTTGGTTGAAGCCAATATTTTTGGACCGGCAGTGTTGAAACAGATACTTAATGGAAAGTTCTACAGAAGAGGAATACGTGCTTACAAGCTGATGAATGAGGCAATGAATCGTTTTAAGTGGACGGCAATGGAAGATTGGCTATAGGATTCTCCACTCATTCTAAGTGACAGTAACACACATCTGATAAAGTAAAAGATCAAAATGTGTTGTCTTTATAAAGATCTTGAAAACGTGAAAGGTAATGCTGACACAGCATTTATCCAAACAGCTGTCAAACAGTTAACGGAAGTGATGAAACCACTTATGATACACTGGTGCCATTTTAGGAATATGGCAGAGAAGCCAGTGATGTATTCAAATATTGGGATAATTATTTAAGTGACTATTCCCAACTGCTTCTTGATTATGTGTATGCAAATCGTGGTGGCTTATGGGAACTTGAGCTAGAGGTGTTTGCAGAAATGCTCCCATTAGACGTCATGTGTGCCTATACAAATTATGCACTTTGTAGGGTATCTTCAATGTCTCTGAAGGTACACTATTGAAAGAAAGGAACCCAGAAATTGTATGAAGAACTTTCTAGCAGACATTGGGTGTTAAAGGATACAAGTCGAGTATTTAGTGGTGTCTGGCATGACATGTGTATCGAACAGTCCATTAACAAATACCACCACATTTTGTCAAGTGAAATCAGCACTGTACAAGTTCTACCTAACTGTGAAAGGTGCAGTGACAGGTATGATGAAATCAATGAGTGGAATTAGCAAGCAAAGCGAGCATCATATGGAAGCGACTCATAGTACAATTGATAATGATGATAAAGCTGTTATGGATATTATGCATAAATATCAACACCGAATGGGCAATCCCTTTCAACTCGAATCAGGTATTTCATCCGAGAACAAGCGACCATTGGTGAACATGGCATCCTCTGGAGTTGCCACAGATGATATTACTGATGCTTTGTGCTCTGTAAGCAAGATGGGAGAGCTTCAAATGCAGCAGTTTTTAGAAGAAAGATTAGCCCCAAATACATCAATTACAATCGATTTCTTTGAGCCAATAAAGAGACCCACTTTCAAAACATTGCCCACTTTCAAAACATTTGCCCACTTTCAAAACATTTGCCAGCATGAACATGTCAACTAAAGCCAAACAAAAACATAAAACAGTTTCCATTAACATTGATGGAGAACTCTTCAGTAAGCTCATTATAATTGCACAAAGACGAGTAGAGGACCTAGCAAATGTGATGAAATATGCACCCGTTCCACTAATACTGTTTAATTTGGGTGGTTCTATGAGAAAAACCAATAAAAACCATGTACATTCATGGATAGGGCAAGTATGTAGTCTGCCTGAGTTAGCAGGTGAGGATAGTGATTCGACTCTCATGGGGTTGATTTCATAATCTTGCTACAGTGTTTACTGACACAAATTCTTGTAGTACAGCCGGCCAACTCTCAGAAACACTTCGCAACATCATATTAGCATCTCATTATAAGTACATTGCAGTGGTTGGGATCAACTATTCGCAAGAGGACTCTATCAAATCAGATGAGCGTGTTTGAAAAGGTCTAGTTCAAATGCAGGAAATTTACAAACCAAACCTGAACACACCAATCCAGAAACAGAGGCATAAAATGTTATCAAATGTGAAAAACAAGGCAAACATATCAAACTTTATTGTGACAAACTAGATTGACAGTGCCAAGCAGAATCTAAATGATGGTCAAATATTGTATTTGGCAGGTAGATTTGCTAATCCTCTTGAAGCTATCGCAGCAACACACACTGGTCACTTTAATCTGGAAGAACTGGAATCAGACCATGAAGAGACAGATTCCGGAATCTTCTCGCATGTGAAGCATGTAGATCTTCAGAAACCAAGCAGAGTAGTGATATAGAGTATTGACACTGATGTTGCCATGCTTTGACCTCGTTTTAGCCTTGTACTTGATATTAATGGCATGTATCTCAGAACAGGTGTTGGTAGGAAACGAAGTTTTATTCCAATTCCTATTGGGAGAAACCTTGGGAAAGATCTAGCGATGGGGGTACCAGTATTCCATGCCTTCAACTAGTTCCTTCAGCAGAATTGGAAAGAATAAATGGATAAATATTGCGAAGGAGTGTCGAGACATATTCAAGGATATTAGACAACTAGGCCAAGACCCTACGCATATCAATGAAGATGAAATCCACGGATTTGTTAGCCTTGTAGCTAGATTTTATGGTGGAAATTCACAACAGTCATTGGACGATGTTACGTATGAACTATTCTCTAAGAAGAATCTGTCCAGCGCAAAATTGCCACCTACAGATGATCCATTTAAAAAACATCTTCAGCATGTCAACTATCAGTTATACATTTAGCATAAAGCAACACATCGGAAACTTATACTCCCATCACCAATAAATCGGGGATGGAAGCGTGATGATTTATGCTGCGTGACCGTATAGACAATGCACCATTACCAGCCATAATAACAGAGTTCACCAGGTGTACTTGTAAAATAAACTGTTCATCGATGCGCTGTGTATGTAGAAAAGAGCAATTGGTGTGTTCAGATGCGTGTCGTTATGATTTGGAAAGTTGTCACAATCGAGAATGGGGCACGCCATCTGACTCAGACTCTGATGATGATTGAAACAGCTGCGCACATCAGTAATATCACTTATGCCTGTTCGAATCTATATATGGACACAGTTTAAATTCTGACGTCACAAGCTACTCATGATAGAAATGTAGAAAAGCCTTTGTATGACTTACAAATAAGTTGACTAAACGCCATCGTCTCTCAGTTTGCAATAGAGGTCTGACAAATTAGTTTAGAACATATTCAACATATTACATTTCATCATTTGTATATATCGCATGCATCGTGGAACAAGGTGCATTAACCTTTTAACGATCAAACATGATCAAGAAAATCAAACCATTTCCAGGCCAAGAGAAGATTGTTTTTGACAATTTACCACTGGAATAATTGGCTCAGTTATCCGAGCCAGTCATTCTAGCGGTAAATCTTTCCAAAGGTCTCTTCTTGATCTGCAAATGGATATTCCTTATGGCCACTGCAGAGACTGGTTTTGAAAGGCTGTGCCATTCAAGTGTTAAATGTTGAAAATATGTTTATGTCAACATATTCATACGAATTTAGGTGTAATGGCATGCTTAAGAAAGCTTAGCCATACATGGCAGAAAACTCTGTTGTATCAAATACAGCATTAAATCGTGTATTGTGTTCAGTTATGCATTCCCAGATTGAGGCATAGATCGTATCTTGCTGTGAATGGTTTAGCTGAAAGAATCTATTGCATATTTTGAAAATAAACACCTTTCAACAAGCTCTAAATATCTTCACCAGTTTTTTCCATCGCCAAATACTGAATTTTCTGCCACCTCTGCATAATGGTTAAACTATATCTGTAAGCAAAATCTATCAACCATAGGTGCAGATAACTAATACTCGTATCAGATGACGATGCAGCCTCTACTTCAAGAGTTAATATAAGTGACCCAGGGACACAACTTAATTGCTTACACGACAGTGTTATATGTTCAGCTACACGGCATATTTCCTGGACGATTTAGTGATTTCCGAACAAGGGTATAATAAATGATGAATATATCAGAACTGCAACCCTTCTAAACTCTACATCCCACCCCCAAACACACCCTACTCGTGAACATGCCTGGGATTGGTACAAAATCATCCCACCATTAAAGATTTTATACCCACAGAGGTGTACGGACTAAAAGTTTAAGGCCTGTACAGAATAGTGCTGATGCGCTATAATGTGGGAAAGGTATATTATCACCAGTAAGCTGGCAAGTACAAACATGGCGAAGCTTGTTGAAATGGTCAGACCGACAGACCGACTTATAATAATTGGGAGTCCCAACTAAATATGCAGATCTATATGACGACTATTGAGGACATGGTTCAATTATACATATTCCAAATATAGAATTGGAAACATAGCATAGGTAACAGCTTTGCAGTCGCGCCGTGTAAAGTCTTGCCACGGGAAAACCACAGATATAAGAAACAGATTGACCAGCGGGTGGCTGATGCATGGAGACGTGCATCATCATGGCTTCCAATCCAGCGTGAGCGTACAAGCAATATTCTACTGAATGATCTGTACATTCATCCATAGTTAATTAATGCATTGAATGACTACGTGCAAAAGTACGATATAAGTTATAATACGCCGATGGCAATGAGCAACAAGGATACGGTTTCTATAATACCAGAAAGGCGAAAGTGTCTTTCCAATAATGAAGGAAGAAATGCTTCCCGTTGAAAAATGGCATCTGTGTTCAACTGTTATTTATTAATGCCTGGTTCCTCAGGGCAGTTTGCTTGGGATAATTTTAATGAAGCCAGCAGTACTTGTAATGGACCGTTCCATTTAGCTATGCCCGGCCCCCGCCTATCTCTAGCTAACCTCTACCCACACTTCGCTGGTGTTGAGATCGAACGATTTTCGAACTCCCTGACTATCAATTTCCAGAAAACATTACAGGTAAGCTGTTAAATATTTTGAAACTAATTTGACTGGACGCTGGTGCTGGCTATGGCACTTATTAAAACGTAGTAAAAACATACAATTCGTACAACGTGTCGGACCATTAAGAGTTAAAGACGAACTATTTCGAATCATTCATGACGTTATGATTATGACGTCAGCATACACGTCACATAGTTGATTATGACGTCATATGATTGAGTGAGGAAATGTACTCATGAATTTTTCAGATACTTAGA
This sequence comes from Chaetoderma sp. LZ-2023a, assembly GCA_034401795.1. Classification (NCBI taxonomy): domain Eukaryota; kingdom Metazoa; phylum Mollusca; class Caudofoveata; order Chaetodermatida; family Chaetodermatidae; genus Chaetoderma; species Chaetoderma sp. LZ-2023a. Next base: position 48,273,906 of record CM067360.1, read on the forward strand.
CCTGAAAAACTATGATATGGTAGAGTGTTGAATGATAAATGAATAGCCAGGACAAATATACGGACAATGCGGAACGGCGACTACTTTTTTAAAACAAAGGATTAAAACTCTTAAAGTTTTGACCGTTAATCACGCCAAAACGGCTTCTGCGGTGCCCTTGCAAAATGTCCATTTGGAGACCAAGAGAAGATTCAAATGACTAGCTCGATAACCGATAAACAAGTTGTATGAAAGATGCTGAAAGTGTATATACCCAGGCGAAAAATGTGTATGGAGCATTATATGTGCAACAAATTTACAGGCTTTGAGAATTATTGTACCTGCAATAAAGTAAGCTGCCATAAAATTGCTCTTGTGCGGATTATTATTATTATTATTATTATTATTATTATTATTATTATTATTATTATTATTATTATAGCGCAATACCCAATGGAGAAATGGTTGTTAAAAAGACACTACAGCTGGCATTGCTCATTGTAGCTTCATGTGCATCTTCCATTTCCATTCCAATTCATCAAAGGTATGTCTTAAATATACTAAGAAAGATGTCGGATTTCTTGACAAAGATTTGCTGGTCAGTTATTGCCTAAGGCTATCATGTTGCGGTTTAGTACCGGTGAACATTTTACCGGTGCATAACATAAACACATTATATATGGAGATTCCGTTAAATCCGCATACAACAAGATGTATTTCAATCTTCTGTACAAATCGCTCTATGAGAGGCTACGGGACTGTATATCAGACGCAGAAGATATACAATGACATTCAGAAATCGGAGCGAGAGAGGCGGAGGAAGAGTGTGAGTTGAAAAGAATCAGTGGGGAGCGAAAACGGGGTAGACGGAAAGGAAAACGTGAGTTGTAGGGGAGTGAGAAAGATGAGGGGATAGGGGGAGAGAGTAGATGAGAGAGAGAGAGAGAGAGAGAGAGAGAGAGAGAGAGAGAGAGAGAGAGAGAGAAAGAGAGAGAGAGAGAGAGAGTGAGAGAGAGAGAGAGAGAGTGCACGAGGGAGAGAGAGAGGGCGAGGAAGAGAGAGAGAGAGAGAGAGAGAGAGAGAGAGAGAGAGAGAAAGAAAGGGGAGGGGTATAGGGATGGGGAAAGAGATGAGGAGGGGAGAAAGAGGGAAAGAGAGAAATGGGGATCAAGCATTGGAGAAAAAAAAGGAGAAATCAGGATCAGGTGCGAGAGCGAGAGAGAGAGAGAGAGGAGAGAGAGAGAGAGAGAGAGAGAGAGAGAGAGAGAGAGAGAGAGCGAGAGAGAGAGAGAGAGATAGAGAGAGAGAGAGAGAGAGAGAGAGAGAGAGAGAGAGAGAGTGTGAGAGAGTGCAGAAGGGGGGAGCGAGGAAGAGAGAGAGAGAGAGGGAGAGAGAGAGAGAGAGAGAGAGAGAGAAGGAAAAGGGGAGGGCATAGGTATGGGGAAAGAGATGAGGAGGGGGAGAAAGAGGGAAAGAGAGAAATGGGGAATGGGGGAGAGAGAGAGAGGGGGGGGGAGGGAGGGGAGGGAGGGGTAGGAGTTAGCAAGGTGGAAGAGGGGGAGAGAGAGAAGGGGGGGGAGAAAATGGTGGGGGCTGGGTTGGAGGGGATGAAGGGGGGTGGGCGTGGGGAGAAGTAGAGAGAGAGAGAGAGAGAGAGAGAGAGAGAGAGGGAGAGAGAAAGAGAGTTGGAGAGAGAAGGGGGGGGGGGGTGGTGACAGATGGTGTGGGTGTAGTGGCTGATACACAAGTATTTTGCTGTTTTTCTCTCAGTTGTTAACGGAAATTCATTGCTCAATTACATCTGGAATATTTGCTTAATAAGCTACGAGGAACGCTCTGCGCTATCTGAAAGACCTATTTATGCGGGTTTTATATGATGCTACTTCCGCTTTCTAGAAGATTCGTCAAATGAGCATTAATGTATACGTTTCCGGTTCTAGGTGAACATGAAAGATAACGATTATTAGAGTACACGGTCATCATGTTTCCATCCGCTAATATAAAAGGTGATCTGCCTACCCTAGAACTACAAGATTCATCGACGAATTCAGTGTCGCAGCCCACTCCCCTGTCCACGCGAACACTGTTAATGTGCGTTTGTATCGAATGCCGATCGTGATGGTCAAATTCTCCTGCGCTGAGTAAGTTGCAACATCACGCTTGCATTCACTGATTACATCTGGGCATTTCTGGTGAGGGAATTAGGGGTGAATTGAACATTTCGAATACAATGGCACAACATTTGTATGACATTACTTCCGGCTTCCGATGCAAGAGAGAAATTGACTGCGAATATTAGTAGATCCGTTTCCGATTGTTAGTTTTCTAATTGTCTAGCGACGAAAGCCAGGAACATAAGACTGGTGACGTATCTCGTCATAAAATCGTGGTTTGGACTGGCAACTATGTGTCTGAGTAGTTAATTACAGCTCTCCAGTCGAATGCTGATTTATCATGGAATATAAATATAAGAAATTACAAGGGCAATCATAGATTGGAGACGCTCATGTTTTCTGAGACTTCTCGGATGAGGTATATAGATGGAAATTTAAGAAGAACGCTATATTTGGTTCTGAAATCTGAGTCAAATCAAATTTAGCACACTATCCGAGGACAAACAGACAGACATAAAGACATACTAGATACATACTAAGAGGAGCGAATAAGCAAAAGATAAACAATTAAGCAAACAAGGAAGCAATCGCAACAAGCAAGCAAGCAAGCGAGCGCAAACAAGCAAGCAAGCGCAAACAAGCAAGCAAGCCAGCAAGCAAGCAAGCGAGCGCAAACAAGCAAGCAAGCGAGCGCAAGCAAGCAAGAAAGCAAGCATGCAAGCAAGCAAGCAAACAAGCAAGCAAGTGAGCAAGCAAGCAAACAAGCAAGCAAGAAAGCACAAACAAGCAAGCAAACAAGCAAGCAAGCAAGCAAGCAAGCAAGCAAGCAAGCGAGCGCAAACAAGCAAGCAAGAAAGTAAGCAAGCGCAAACAATCAAGCAAGCGAGCTAGCTAGCTAGTTAGCTAGCAAACAAGTAAACAAACCACCAGCCAAAAAACAAACAAACGAGTGGATGAATGAATGAATGAATGAATGAATGAATGAATGAATGAATGAATGAATGAATGAATGAATGAATGAATGAATGCGAGACTGATCAACATGACCAACCAACCAAGTGAAAAGCCTAACGAAGGAATGAAGGAACGAACGAAAAAATTAATGAAAGAATGAAGAACAAAAGGAATGAAAGAATGAAGAACAAACAATGGAATGAGCGAACATACGACTGGCGAACAAAAACGCAGAAACAAACAAACGAACGAATAAATAAATGGACGAACGAATGAATGAACGAATAAACAATGAGGTATAACAAAACATCCGAGGACAGGCAGACTACATAATTCATATATACTAACTATAGAGTGAATAAAGAAACGAACACATAAATAAACAATTAAATGAATGAATGAATGAATGAACAATGAATCAGTCGACTGACCGACCGACTGACCGACCGATCGACTGACTTAATGAACGAATGAAAGAAAGAATGAACCATACGAATGAGCCATTGAACGAACGAACCAACGAACTAACCAATAAACTAATGACCGAATGAATGAACAAACAAGTGAACAAACAAATGAACAAATGAACGAACAACCGATTGGCCGACCGACCAAGCAAACAAATGAGTGAGCAAATGCACACATAAAAGAACGAACGAATGAACACATGAATGAACAATCGAACAATCGAAAAAACGAACGATTAAATGGACGAATGAACGAATGAATGATTGAATAGCCTGAAAGAACTAACGAACAGACGAATGAGCAAACAAATAAACAGCGAAATGAATGAATGAATGAACAACCAACCAACCAACCAATGTACCGAATGACCATCTGACCGACCGACCGACCGATCGACCGACCAACCAGGGACCGACTGACTGAATGAATGAAAAAATGAAGAATGAATGAACCAACGAACGAACCAACGAATTAATGAACGAACCAAGGAATGGACGAATGAATGTATGAACGAACGAACGAATGAATGAACAAACAGCAAACCGACAAACCAATCAACTGACCCAGCCACCTACCGACTGACCCATCGACCCACTGAATGACAGACTGGCTGACTGAATGACTGACCAATGAACGAACGAACCAAGGAACTAACCAAAAAGCCAACGAATGAACAATCGAACGAATAAGCAAATGAAGGAATGGCCGACCGACCGACCGACCGATTGGTCGAACGACTGCCCGACTAACCAACCGATCAAATGAGTGAGCAAATACACACACGCATGTACTCAACACGTGCACACTCATGCATGAAAGGTGACCGAATGGCTGAACAAATTAATGAAAAAATGAATGAACACAAGAATGATCGAATGAACGAATGAACGAATGAGCGAACGGAAGATTGGACGAACGAACAAACGAAAGAGCGAAAGAATGAATGAACAAATGAATGAAGGAATGAATGAACACACAAACAAACAAACAAACACGTAAATGAATGAACAACCAAACAACCGACCGACCGACCAATTGACAGAACGAATGAGAGTAAGAATGAACGAACCAATAAGCGACGCAATAAATGAACCAATGAACGACCAAATGAACGACCGAACAAATGAATGTACACACGTACGATTGACTGAACAGCGTGTGCAACTCGCACATAAGCATGTATGGCCAGTGAATGTATAAATAAACGAACGAACGAATGGGCGAGTAAAGAAACGAATGAACGAACGAATATTCGAATGGGTGAATGAACGAACAAATGAACGAATGAACAGACGAACGAGCTAACGAATGAACGAACAAATGAGTGAATGAACAAACGAACAAATGATTGAACGAACGAATGAATGAATGAACAGACTAATGGAGCAGCAAATGATCGAATAAATGACCAAACGAAAGAATGAACGAACAAATGAATGAATGCATGAACGAACAAATGAATGAGTAAATGATTGAATGCATGAATCAATGCATGCATGAATGAATGAACGAACGAACGAACGAACGAACGAACGAACGGACGGACGGGCGGATGTATGGATGGGTGAATGCTTGAATGAATGAATGAGCAAACGACCGAATTAACAAACAAATGAACGGACAGACTTCTCAATTAGTTAGATGACTTTTTAATTCAAGTCAGTTTTCCTATTAAACATAAATTAGAGTGTGTCAATGGTGATACCATATCATAGTAATCTGACTGGCTAGCTATACAACTTTTAATCAGGCAGACTAAGTATGATTCAACACTTTCAATCAGGATGTACCTTTCTAGTTTTACATTCTGTCTTGTATGGTGGCTTAAGGCTGAAGTATAGTTGGAGTTTACGTTGACGGCGTTTCGTTTGCGAGTGCGTTGCGTTGGATGCGTAAAACGCAAAGCAGAAACGCAACTCTTCGGCTGGTATAATTCAGAGGTATAAATAGTGAGAAATCATGCAAACGCACGTGTATCATTATGCACATGGAAGAGATGGCCCAACACACATAGATAGAAATCATGTTTTTACGTAATTTGGTTATTCTGGATGCCCTACTCTACATTTTTAGAAGAAAGAGGCAACACAGGTCGAGGTATGTACGTGCCATTTTACAGCGGCGGGTAGCGCAAGGTGAATATAGACACCTTAAGCTAGGATTCCATTAACGCATATGCGTATGCGTATCCATTTTCCCCCGCAACAATTACAAATAGATAGGATGATTCAATATGTCCGTATGCGTATGCGAAACCTGTCCGTATCCGAATCCGATCGCTAGATGTAGCGATTTCATTCGGATACGGTCCGCATTCGGATGTGGGATTCCTTGTATATGACGTTATTATTGCGCCATTTATGGGCTTTCCACAAATCGACCAAATGTGTTCCTAAATAAAAGTTAAATTCATTGTAAGCACACTGGAATGTGAAAGGCTGATAGAATTATTTAGAAAAAGGTCGGTGACTCTTTGATGTCAGCAATCCAGACCATAAAAACGCCAATTACAAACACAGATCAGACACACGGCCGGTGGTGGTGGCATGGGGTGTTAGCGGTCGTGGTGGTAGTGGTAGTGGTGGTAGTAGTAGTAGTAGTAGTAGTAGTAGTAGTAGTAGTAGTAGTAGTAGTAGTAGTAGTAGTAGTAGTAGTAGTAGTAGTAGTAGTACACATTGAAGATTTCGGGGTGGGGGAGGGGGCGTGTCCCAACAACTAAACTCGAACCTGACTTCGTCTTATTAAGATCTACCGATGACTGAAGACTGAGTATCGCTCCTGCTTACTACCGGGACGTTTTGAGTGTTGCTGCGACAACGTCACTGATAATAAGAGGAAGCGAATTGCAGTTCGCTTGCCTCGTCCGACTGATGGTGAGGTGGACGATATTTCTTCTGAACTGATGGGCCTATCCGACTGGATTAAGATTCAAAGTAAGGACTGGTGTTTCTCCCAGCTCGGTTGGATTCATAAAGGTACGGATAAACTCTTGTCTTACATAAACGTAAGATGATAAAACTTTATTTACATATAATACAATTTGCATGAATGCTTGAGCAAGACCCCTCATACAAAGAAAACTTGTACAATTTCATGTACACAAACTATTATTTCTAAACCAACTTATCCTACTCTATTCCTATCCTACAGCAAGCTTCTTAGGCATAGCCATAGCTTGATACCTTATGATCCGAGCAGCGGACTTAGTTTGACGGCTCGGAGAACCAGATTGATTTATTCTGAGAGAAGTATCATCTTTTATAGCTACAGATTATGACATCGCAGTGCTCTGGCCATTTCCCAGAAATACACAGTTACTCTCAGAACATATTTTTATGATTCTTCTATGCAACCGATAAGCGCACTTTGACTGGTCCAACCATAAAGTCACCCAATCAATTTCCGCTTATCCCTTCTTAGAAGTTGTGACCTGATAACTAATTGGTCTTTCCAACCAATCAGTGATTGCTCCCTCACTTGCTATGGAACATAAACTTATTCTGTATAATTCTTTACTTCAGAGTCTGAATGATCTTGATTGGTTATGACGTCATTCTGACCAATCATACTCTGCCCAATCCTTCCAAGAAGATTGTGCCTCGCATACTTAAAGTAGTGGTAACCGGTTCAGGTTTGATGTGATCTGTCAGCTAACTAACAACGTTATGGTATGCTGTGTTGATGCATACCATAAAATGAGTGGCTTATAGTTTATCAATAAATTTCGATTCTGTTATGAATACTTTCCAAACACTCTAATGTACATGTCCTGTCCATTCTATACTAATGGAGAAGTCTCGTGGATTCTAGGGTGCTAGGCACACGTGCTGGATGATTCATTACCAGATGGTGTTGTTCTAGCCCATGATCAAATACTAGTCATCAACTGTGTCAGTTAGTCACGTTCAATTTATATTATAATCTCATGGTCCCAACACTAACCACTAAATGTTACTTTATTCCAAACTACAACTATCAACAACTGCTGAAGATACTAAAATTAGTTGCCTGTTAAGCAGCAACAACCTTTAACTAAATCATTCTCAAATACAAACTAACTCATAACCATAGAACCGTTTAAACTAAATGTCTCTATTTCCATCATTATCATATTAAAAAGTTAATCTCATCGGATGGTTACACAGTGCTATAAACAGCATCCCTATCCATTTACCATTTGTACACATTACATTTTGTACATATATTTATACATCTATATAAATATAAATATATATATATATATATATATATATATATATATATATATATATATATATATATATATATATATATATATATATATATATATATATATATATATATTATTTAATTTTATAGACGCACTGGCAACGTGCGGCTTCAATTTCTATGTGCTAACCAGCCGACAGTCATGCACCCATTAGCTTAATTTGTTGATCACCCTCTCCCGGTCGGGGGATCGAACCGCCATTCTGCAACTCCGCATAGCATCAGCAACCAGACATCTTTCCACTGGACCACCACGTCAAGACTAAAGTCAAGGTTTGGCCGACCAGCTTTCACATGTCTGATATACTGGCACACTGACGTTCATATGGGACTATCTGTGGATGCACCTGCCACGATTCAATCCTAGGCTTTTTACGTCTATTGTACTCTGACTCCAGCACGGCTCTGGCAGTATATGTATTTTTATTTTATTGACGCACTGGCAACGTGCGGCTTCAATTTCTATGTTCTAACCAGCCCATTAGTTTAATTTTTTGATCGCCGCTTAAAAATTAAAGACATAGCATTATGTATGGTGGCAGTTTTATAGACTGTGGTGGTTGGACCGGGAAAGTAGCCAGAAGAATGAGAAGAGCACTGGGAAACGTCACGATCTATGGATAGTTTTTGACATGGGTTGATAATTTGCCAAAATGAAATCAGACATCAGCTGAACAGCTGTTACAGCAAGCTTCGACGTGACAAAATCTGAAAATACCCAATCAAGCGATTTACTGAACAGAAATCATTGGCGGTCAAGCCAACCAGCCCCACCGTAAGGGTATGTGCATGAGTGATCTAGCCAATATATACGACATCAATGGTAACAACTATTCAGCTGATTTTTATTTTTATTTTCGTAACTTGTCAACAACTATCAGTATATCGTGACGTTTCTCAGTGCTCTTCTAATTTTTCTAGCTACTTGGCCGGTCCAACCGGTCTATAAAACCGGTCTATAAAACCGTGCCACCATACATAATGCTGTAGTGTCTCTAATTTTTTCAGTAATCAGAAGAGAGACTGAATGGTCACTCTCTACATTAGCATACTGCCTACTAATTAGCAAACAGAAGCAGACACGCATGACCTGAATTTATATATTATTATCATAAATACAATTTTGTTGGAGGTAATAATCTGACAATGTATTCGACTAGGAAATGGAATTTGTAACAAAAAAATTTGATTTTGTTAGTAAACGGGATCGACGAGAAAATACCAAACTCTGAAATGCCGCTTTTGAGAGGGTCATGAGTGATCTAGTCAATATGTACAATATCTATCGTCACAATTCTTTGCTTAGCAACTCAGTACAATTGTCTCTCTTCTATTAATCACAGCGTAGAGCTGACTCTATGAAGTTGGGGTTTTTAAAGCAAAATACAATGCTAATCTTATCTTCTCTTAGCAACTATCCATTGATTGCTACACAATTTGCAGCATAGGATCAGAACATTTCATTGGTAACATCTTAGCCAAAGAATATATATATTATCAATCGCAGAATATATACACCAAGCTATGGTGATTTCAGTAGCTTAAATATTTCACATTCTTCTTCAATTCATACTTATAAGGATGTGATGCGATTTATGCTAGAATTAGTTAATTTGAAATACATTTAAGCAACATCTAACCAAGCTTATACAGCATAATATGGTTTATAAAATAATGAACAAATACTTCTTAGTCTAGCATGGCATATGCTCAGTTAAGATGAGCTACATTTACTCAAAGTTTGCTTAGATTTGCATAGTATTTACACGCAAAATTGGCTAATTAATCAGGAAAGTGAAAAACAGTTCGGAACGGCCAAAAATCCAAAAGAATCTTAATGCTGAAAAAACCCGGCTCCACTAATATATGCATAATTACTCTAAAGAATTTTGAAACCTAAAGGCTAAAATGCCTGTTAATTTTGAATTCATTAGGTACCTCTTCAGGTTACCAATGACAAGTTCCTAAGCACCATTTCTGATTTGAATAACATGGTGGGACCCATGGTAAAATTCAAATTGGAATATATAGTACCACTGTTTCCACTTTCTAATTTAACATTATTACAATTTTGTAAACAAACAAGATTAATCTAACTAATCTAATTAATCTTAAGCATAGCTAAGGTTTAACATTTTAGCAGTGTAGTGTGGCATTAGGTTTAGTTCAGGTTCAGCTTGTTTTAGCGATACACTGACATAAGATTTAGTTGGGTTTTAGCTTGCTTGAGCTTTAGGTTGTTTGGGTAATATAAGTTTCTTTAGGCTTAATTATGGCTATAGCTTGTTAGAGCAACTGTGTGTGTTTGTGCGTGCGTGCGTGCGTGCGTGCGTGCGTGCTTGCGTGCTTGCGTGCGTGCGTGCGTCTAGTTTTGATTTTGTTAAACAAAAATCAATGAAAACTTAGACATACTGAAATACTACCAGGAGATCAAGTTTGTTATAATCAGAATACGCATAGCCTTTTCTTCAAACTTTGAAATTTGAAATTCTTGGAAAATCAATAACAAATTTACAAAAATAAACAAAAGATTACCCTAAAATCATTTTACAATGTTTTCAAAATATTTTTAGAAAATGCAGATATCAGATATTTGGGAAACAATCTAAATAAAACAAACAAAACCAAATCCACAAGAACTGACCAGAGTGACGTTGCCAGCGACCGTCAGTTAGTACTGCAGAAGTGAGCGAGATGGTCACGAAAGCTACACTCAAACAATTTCTACATCCTTTAGAGGTAACTAATTTTTCCTTATTATACAAAACCAAGTTTGACGTGACATCAGATTTTGCAAAGACCGTCGATCGCTGGCAGATGTTGCTCTGGCTACATCGCATGTGCACATCACACCATGGGACTTGATATGATACGTGTACTAAATTATTTTACATAAGGTGAATGGAACCAACATCACTGATAAAATATTTAATCCTAAATTACCATGCAATAATCGCCAAACTTATTTTAACTTAGTAAAGAATCTGTTAAAGGCTATAGCTGCCTGATAAGTTTTGGGCAGCATAAACATCAAAACATTGTTTTCTAAAATTAGTGCATCATCTATTTTGCATGTACCACATTTACCCGTATCGATGATCTTGATTACGTAGCTTTAACCGCGCTATTACGTCATGACAAACCCTCTGTCTTTCCTTTGGCGCAACAACTTACGTCTTGATAAAATGAGTGAAATAAAGAAAATTTAAAACGGACTCTTACCCCTGTAGCATATTAATTATTGCATTACTGATCTGTATATTGTGCTCAACCTTATTATATACGGAAATCATTTCCGGTCTAAGAAGAAATATGTGGAGTATTTTGAAACTAATTTTTTTTAAATCTGGACGTAGTTGATATTTTAGGCAGCCAACCGTTTCCAGTTAAATTACAAGACCTTTCTAACCTTTCTTTAAGAGAAATTTAGACCTGCACACATAGGCCAGAAAGATTTAGACCTGCGCATACAAACAAGAACCATTTAGACCTGCACACACAGGCGATACTAGGGAGCCCCTTAGACAACAAGGACAAATTTATTTTCAAAGAATCCCCTCGCCTTCCAAGGGCGTTCCCTCACCTTCCAAATGCATTCCCTCGCCTTTGAAAGGCGTTCCCTCGCCTTCCAAAGGCATTCCATCGCCTCTGAAACGTGTTCCCTCGCCTTTGAACGGTGTTCCTTCGCCTTCCAAAGACATTCCCTCGCCTTCCAAAGACGTTCCCTCGCCTTCCAAAGGCACTCCCTCACCTTCCAAAGGCGTTCCCTCGCCTTCCAAAGGCGTTCCCTCACCTTTGAAAGACGTTCCCTCGCCTCTGAAAGGCATTCCATCGCCTTCCAACTACATTCCCTCGCCTTCCAAAGGCGTTCCTTCGCCTTTGAAATGCATTCCCTCACCTTTCAAAGGCACAATCTTGTAGCCAGTGATATACTTGGGGAGCATCGGGAACATCGGGATGCCTTTATTCGATTATACTTCCATGTAGGGCTCAGAAGAAATACATTATATAGGCTTTTGTATGCCTTACATAAGCCTTAGCTAGGCTTGACTTGGCTAGGCCTTAGTCAGGCTCGGCTAGGCCTTACCTATGCCTTAGTCAGGCTTCACTAGGCCATATCTATGCCTTCGTCAGGCTCACCTAGGCCAAATCGAAGCTTGGATCGGCCGTAGCTAGGTTTTACCAAGACCTTAGCTAGGCTTATGTAGGCATTAGCTAGTCCTGGCTTAGCCTTTAGCTAGTAATTTGTTAGGCGTGGCTGTGCCTTAGCTAGGCTTAAAAATGCCGTACCTAGGCCTTAGCTAGACTTGGGTAGACCTTAGCTAGTCTTGGCTATGCCTAGTCTTGGCTATGACTAGGTCTTAGCTAAGTTTGGCTAGGTATTACCTAGGCCTTAGCTAGACTTACATAGTGATCAGCTAGGCCTTAGTTAGGCCTAGTTCAGCGTTAGCTATGCTTGACTCGCCATACCTAGACCTTAACTAGAACTTAACCATGCTTAACTAGGCTTACGTACGTCTTAGATATATCTTTTCTATGCTTGACTATGTCTTACATAAGCAATAACTAGGCTTGGGTAGGAGTTAAATAGACCTGACCTTACCTTAGCATTATCTCAGCTTAGAGAGGTTTTATTTAGGCTTTGGCTAGGCTTGGTTAGCCATTACGTATGCCTTACCTAGGCTTGACTAGGAGTTACCTAGGCTTTGCCAGCCCTTACCTAGGCACTAGCCAGCCTAGCCAAATCTTCTAGGCCTGATCTAGGCCTTTGTCAAACTTGACTAGGCCTTAATTCGGCGGACTTAGCGAGCGGTTGACTAGCCCTTAGCTACGCCATAACCAGACTTGACTAGGACTTAGCAATGTTTCGCTAGGCCTTAGCCACGCGTACCTAGGCCTTAGCTTCGCTTGACCTTACCAAGGCCGTAGCCATGGGTGCTAACCATATCTCGGCTTGAGGCAAGCTTCAATAGGCTTTAATCAGTCTTGGTAGGCCTTACCCATGCAAGGTAGGCCTAGTAAAACTGCATGGGTAAGGCCTAGTTAAGGCTTAGCAATGCCTGGCTAAAGTCTAGTCAAGCCTGGCTAAAACAGAGGTATGGCCTAGCACACACTGGATACGGCCTAGGTAAGGCCACGCGAAGCCTAGCTAAGACCTATATAAGGCCTACCAAGCCTAGCGAAGGCCTATGTAAGGCATAGCCAAGCGGGGCTAAGGCCTACATAAGCCTAGCCAAGGTTTAGGTAAAACCAAGCCGAGTTTAGCTAAGATCTAAATACGGCTTAGTCAAGCATGGCTAAGGTCTAGGTAAATCCTAGAAAATGCCTAGGTAACCCTAGCTAAGACCTAGCTAACACCTAGATAAGGCCGATCCAAGCTTCGATTCGACATAGGTAAGGCCTAGCCAAACGTGGCTAAGGCCTAGATAATGCCTAGGTGAGCCTGGCTAAGGCCTAGTAAAGGCTGTCTAAGGTAAGTCCAAGACAAGCCAAGCTAAGGCTTACGTAAGGTGAAATAATTTTATTAGGCAAAAATTGGCTTAAATGTTTGGATTTTTGTGCTTTTCGGTGCCCTACTGTCTGTATGTAATATGGTCGGGTCCAGAACTTCTCTCACATAGACGTAGAGGGATTTGAATACGATAGTTATATTGGGAATTTACAAAAATTCGACCGTGATGTAATTTCGTAGTATATGATTTCATCGCGTAAATTCGTTCCAATTTTGGCAGATCTGCGGGTGTTCAAATGCCCTAGTATTACCTGTCTGCAATAGGTTTGGTCACATAATTTCACCGATATGGTTAGATAGCGATATGAACACGCTAATGAATCTTGAGATTTCTACCACGTAGTAATTTCGTAATATTCAATTTAGTAGCCACGGACAGTTGTCAAATGCCAACAATTTACTAAATTCAGGATTAGAATCTCAGTGCTCGGTTTGTAATCATTTTTTTATTTATATATAGCTGTATAAAACTGAATATGTACTACTGCTTTTGCACGATTCTACCATCAAGTAATTTGGTAATATGTAGTTACATATTCGCCATATGGCCCCATTGTAATATGGTTGGTTCACATTCACCACATTCAGATAGGTGTTGATATGTCCTAACATATCGCTCATAATGGGTTCGGCCCAGAATATCACCCATATGTTTAGATAGGTATAGGCATAAGCTTACGACGCAGTGAGATTTAAAGGTTTTGTAACGTAAATAAAATCAAACTTAGGCTAATTCATGGTTTTCATTGCAATACGTTCACCCCCAGAATTTCACCCACAAATACTTATAGGAAATATGCTAGTTGTATTCCGAATTTCATAGTACACAATTCCATACCGAAAATTGGCGCAAATTCTGTCAGATCAACGATTTTCTGTACCACACTGTTTGCAATAGGTTCGACCCCAGAAGTTCACCCATATGGAAGGATACGTATATGGATACGCTAATAAAGTATCAAAGGTTTAAAAAATGTTTACTATACAGTAATTTCGTCATATGCAATTTAGTAGTGGCACACCATTGTCAAATTCCAATAATGTACTATATTCGGTACCAGAATATCTCTACATGCCTTGTAGCTAGTTTTCGAACATAAGGCCATGTAGAACTCATTATGTTCTCGTGCTGTGCGAAATATTGTAATAATTCTACCACCAAATATTTATTATAGTGATGTGAAAATATTTCTTATATCCCATATTATTAGCCACGTGTAATGGTGGAACCTGACTTATCAGGCTAATACCCTAACATTTGTACACATAGTCAACAAGATCGTCATCATTACAATGGTTGAGGCCTATTTTGGCCTTTTCGTCGAGCAAAAATATTTGATTTAATAGTTTGTCACTGTTTCCAGTAAAGATATCGTTTAATAGGTGACGTAGATACGATAGCTAAATGAAACAGATCACGATGTCTTGGCTGTTTCCCACTGAGTCTTCAGTCAGAATGTTTTCTACTATATCATTTTCGTTGGAGAAAACTAGGTTCACGGTATTGGTTCTATCCTGGCCACTTAACCTTGTTGAAAAGGTTATCTGTCGTTACAGATTGGGGTCCTGTAGTGCATCAAGCATGTACTTGCTTTGTTCATTTCACTAGCATTGCAGTGTATATTTCACCAATATAAGCTCTTCATGTCTGTTTAAGAAGGTATCAAGATTTAGGTTTAAAAAATTCTTTACAGTCTTCTTCAATATGTTTGAATGGGTGTCAGGGTCTGTACTGCTTCTTGCGCCGATTTTCTACTGACTGGGTTGCCAGTTCTGTTGATTTCTTTATCTTTACAAGTTGTTGATACCTAATGACGCAAATTTGATCTGTTACGCTCTGTTGATGCAGTAGTGCAATTTGCTCATCACTGGCTGCTCTTAATTTTGTCTGTTCCTCTCTCTCTCTCTCTCTCTCTCTCTCTCTCTCTCTCTCTCTCTCTCTCTCTCTCTCTCTCTATCTCTATCTCTCTCTCTCTATTAAGGAGTTTGTCCTGGAGAAAAAGGATGGATGGAAAAATTGTTGGACTGACCAAAAATATAAGCTGCTTTTCCTAGTCCATAGCTAATACTGCCGATATCGTTTTGCAAGAAATATTCCTTCTTTTGTGGTATTGTCCGATTATATTTTTGTCATGAGCGGCTTGTATGCCTTTATAAGACTTCATTTTTTCATGAAACAGTTGAGATTATTCTCAGAATTATAATAACCACCGGGCACGCTATTTACCATTGATGCCTTGCATCAATATGTGTACTTGTATTTTTCAGCATTTGCTCCTTAGTCTAGCTTGTGGTGGCCATTCGCTTGTTCCCACAGCGGCGTCTTGTGCATCTCTAGTTCTATGTTGTCCATGTTTAGTTGATGCGGTTTCATCGATCTCATTACTTCACTAACGGTTCTTTTACAGTTGGCCTGTTTTCACGCCAGCTGTCGAGAGTGTTCTTTTTACCTGCTTGACAGGCGCTTGTGCATTTTATTGAGCATTGTCCTGAGGACGTCTTGACGTAATGTTTTGAATTATGTCAAGTCGGTATAAGCAGTTATTAAGCCTTCGCTTGATAACGAATGAATGGAATGTGGGCACCGTTGACGTATATCACGGCTTAAATGATGTCATCGGCGCTGGGCCCATTGTTTTGAAGGGGCTAAGTTACTTCAAGAGAAATCTATGGCATGTGACATTAGCAAAGGAAACTGTTACGGAAAAGCTATTAGAAGATGGGTTGGTTGTGAATGGGGAAGCCTGTAAGATCGAAGGGGTAGATAGTGGCAAGTTGTTGGTTAAGGTGAAAGGCCCCTTAGAAATACCAACTGATCGACTTACTTCAGAAATGGCCAGTTATGGTATGGTAGTTTCTATTGAAAACGAAACCTACCAGTTTGATAAATCATTAGAGAACGGGATCCGACGGGTTTGGATGAAAGATATTGTCACACCGCTTCCAAACACACTGTCCATTGACAATACCTATTTCTTGCCTGTGTGGTTTAGGGGACAGGTTACAATAATGTGGCAACACTGAGCATTTGACCCGTGCATGTCCACAGAAGGACAAATCCCTGATGTGTGGCGCCACAGACCATTATAAATGGCGCTGCCCATAAGTAGTACATACACAAGCAGGTGGGCGAAGCACGGATGTGACTGAACCCAACACATGCCAAGAACCTGAAAAAGTCACTGGTGGAAACACAACAGCCACCCAACCATATCGCTGTTGTGGTGTCTGACTCAACTGATGTGTTAGGGGAAGGGTTGCCTCAGACGCCTGTACCCACTACAAGGGATGAAGGTGCATTATCTGATACGGACAGTCTGCCACCAGGACTGGCTAAATTCAGATCGCAGTCTACTGATGGTGTTGATAGTTCAATGCTAGACCATCTACTAACATTAACTGACATGCCTGAAGATGGGAAAGAGGTCACGGACAATTCTGTAGATGATAAACTGTTAGAAAACGCCAATGCCAATGTGCTTACTAATCTCGAGAATAAGTGTAGACTGAAGCGTCAAAGGATGCTTCTAGCTCAGATTCTGAATTAGAAGATTCACAAGCTATGTCTTTTGACTATGAGGACAGTGCATCCATTGCAGAGTCCGATACACAGGCTTCTCAGAGCAGTGAAATGGCTGTTTATCTGCCAGAAACGGGGCAGGTGTTGATTCCCTACATCACCAGAAAGGGTGTGAGATATCGCCATTTGCGCACTGACTCTGACATATCGAAGTATCAGCCCCTTAAAATCGTGGATCTAAAGCGGTCTGAATTTAATGAGAAGCCAGGCAAGTGGGCGAAAAAGAATCTCAGCAAGAAAAACAAGTCCATTTAAGAAATGGCGGGTTTGCAAACTTTATTATTAATGATGCTAATATGCATACTTAACTGCAGAGGACTAAATATTGATATTATCATGTTGCAGGAAACAAAGTTACAATGCTTTAGATTTAGAAAAATGTAAGCCTTTAGCAAATGGTGAATTATTTTATTCCGCCGCCACAGAACCAAGTGCATGTGTTGCTATCTTGTTCCTGCCTAAAAGTTTAAGTTCTGTCAATATTATTAATTCATCATCGGACACAAGTGGACGTTGGGTTAAGGTCGTTGTTGATATAGCGTGATCAATTTATTCTCTGTTGTCTGTTTATGCACCAGATTCCCATACACAGAGATGTTAATTTTTATCCGACCGTTCCTCTGTGATTAGTGATAATTCTGAGAATATCATCATCGGCGGTTATTTTAATTGTGTTATGGATGAAAGACGGGACATGAGTTGACCTTCTACTTATAGGGACACATCTCACCTTAGATTACGAAAAATTTGTGATACAGAACATTTATTAGACTGTTATCGCATCTTATATCCTGAAGAACGAATCTTTACATGGCATACTGCTAATGGATAACATTCCTCTCGAATAGATAAAATATATATCAATGGGTCTTTGAGAGGGAATTTAATAATAATAATAATAATAATAATAATAGTCCATTTGTAACGCGCCAAAATCCATGCGCAGCATGCTCTAAGCGCTTAGAAAGCTTATCTAGAATATTCTAGAAAAAAAATTACAGATCAAGGTGTTGGATAACATTTTTGAAAGTAACTACTGGTGTGTATCCTGTCACATTTTCTGACCATGATATGTTTTTCATCGGCTTAGATAATGGAGATTGGATAACACGTAGAGCAGGCTTCTGGAAATTGAACATGTCGCCTTTAGAGGATTTAGAGTATCATCGTTGCATTAAAAGCTTCTGGGAATATAAGCTTCGGCATCAATATTCCCACGAGAATTGTATATCATGGTGGGAAGATGTTAAAAGGGCTTTGCAAGTATCTTCAAGGAATATTCGATCTAAAAAGCGTGGAAAATTCTTAAAGCGGCTGAAGCCCTTTAAAAGCGCTTATTGACATTACTAACCGACAAAGTTGCAACTGGTGATAGTCACCTTACGGAACAGCTCAATGATATAAAATCTAAACTGTATGAGATCGAGAAACATAAAGCCAAGGGTGCAATAACTAGAAGTAGAGCACAGATGTATGCTGAAGGGCAAAACCAGACAAAATTATTTTTCAATCTCGAGAAAGCGGGAGGTGTTGATAAGTTAATAAGGTGCTTAGATAACAACAATCAGAAATATTCATCTCAACATGAAATCATGGACATTGTTGAGACATATTATCAGGCGTTATACACGTCAGATAAAAGTGATAAAGGAAAGTCATCTGATAAGTTGGCTAATGTTAAGGACGCTTTCTCTGAAGCGAGCAGTAATTTCTGCGATGCAACATTAACATTAGATGATTTGGGTTTGGCTCTAAAAAACATGAAACTGAGCAAAGCACCAGGGGGTAATGGCCTTAGTGTTGAATTTTATCAGACGTTTTGGTATCTTTTGGGACCTGAATCCGATTTTTTTCACAAGAGAAACTCCCGCTCACAATATCTCAGGCTTATGTGAGACTTATTATTTAAAAAGGAGATCGTAGTATATTAGCAAATTACAGACCAATTTCACTACTATGCGTAGATTATAAAATCATTTCAAAAGCTCTTACGAAAAAACTCTCAAGTGTCTTGGATGAGGTCATCCACGCCGACCGAACCTGCTCTATCCCAGGTAGATCGATTTTAACAAACGCCTTTTTAATTAGAGACACCGTGGGTAGAAAAAGACACTATTACCGGCGCTATCATTGGATTAGATAATGAAAATGCCTTTGATAGACTTTAGTGGAATTTTCTTTTCAAATCACTCAGTCACATTGGTTTGGGTCCTAATTTCATCAACTGGATTCATATCTTATATGGTAATATCAGCAGTAAATATCTAGTTAATAATTATATTAGCAAACCAGTAATTTTAGGACATGGTGTTAGGCAATGGTGCTCACTATCCCTTTATTGTTTATAATAGCGATGGAGTCGTTAGGGTCGACCATTAGGGAAGACTCTGTTTTTAAAGGCATTGAAATTGAAGGGGTGAACAGACCTTTAAAAGTGTCTCAGTATTGTGATCACACAACAGTTTTTGCTGTATCAAATTCTGATTTTAAAAGATTGAATCATGTTTTAGACGACTTTCAAAAGGCCTCTGGTTTGAAAATTAATAGAAATAAATCCGAAGGGTTATTTCTAGGCAAGTGGAAGAGCAGAGATGATACACCTCTCAACATAAAATGGGCGACTGACTCGATAAAGATTCTAGGTATACATTTCAGTATGACTTTATTCTGACGTCCAATGGGCAAATGTGTCCAGGGCATTCGAACGTTTTATAATTCCATTTCCTGCAAAAATGTCTCTTTTGTGAAACCAGTCCGCTGCCTAATTATACATGTGTACCTAGGGTGTTTTTGGAGCTGAAATATGCTCTTGATGTTTTCATTAAAATAGAAAATCCACTGCAATGTCGGAGTGTGTGGGTGTGTGTGTGTTTTACTGATAAGCCTATGGGGGCAAAAATGATATTTGTCGGGAAAATAAAGTGTTGTATTTCCCCTCTATGGCTCAGAAAGGCATTATATACATTGGCGACATTATCAATCATAGGTCCAGGAAATTGAAATCCTTAGCTGAAATTGCACAAACTACTCAGCTAAGGCCAATAGACGCTATCGATTATGATCTGGCTACACCGAACTATACCAAAAGAATGGCTCACTTTGCCTAACGAGCAAATCAACAATGATGAACCTACTTTGAAAATAATGTACAATGGTAAAGAATTGTCTTGTCACATGACGACTAAGTATTTGTATTCTTTGCTGAGACAACCCCTGCTTAGCCTTCCAAAGTGTATAGTGTCATGGGAGCGTCATGGATTCCATATTACAGATTTGGAATTGGTATGGAACAACGTACATTTGCCAAATATACCGAATCAGGCAAAAGAGTTAGTCTGTTGATTAATTCACCGGAGACTTTGGATAAAACACCTTATGAATAAGGCAAACATGTGTACCGAGGATGAGAAGAACTGTGTATTTTGCACAAATTCGGAAGAAACGTTAGTGCATCTGTTCGCTGATTCTCCTGTAATAGTTCAATTCTGGGTATATGTAGAGAAAACATTATCACATCTCTGTGTGCCTAGAACTGACCTACCCACTCACACAATTCTGTTTCGTGAAGTAGAAAATGGCATGTTGAAGAATGATAAGACAATCACCATATGCTGCTTAAGCATTGATGTTTGGAGTATTTGGAAGCACCGCTGTTCATTTATATATGATAGTAACATTTGCCCTACTTTTGATTATTTGAGGACATTGATGGCGTTATTTGATGGAGTGCTGTCGCATAACACAAGAGGGGAATATTATAAATATATAAAACAGTCGGCAGTGAGAATATTGTCATTAAAAAACTACGTTGACTAATAAGACCTATGTTTTGGCCATTCTGGTTTATTTTAATTCACATATGTGTTAATAGTTTTTTTTATTATTGTAGCAACATTTTTAATATGTGTCTTGTGTATTAATATATGGATGTCATTCGTTGGTTAACTTTGAACCACAATCCTGTTTGTAACCCTTATAATTATATTGGCTGGAATTATTATTTGATTACACATATGCAGTATCAGTCGATTTCGGTGCGTGTGTTTGGTATGCTGCTGTATGTAGTAACGGCATCTGCTTCACGTGGCAACGGCTTCAGCAAACGCATATGCTCCAATACTCACAGCTAATTAGATTATGAATGTAACCAAACAATTAGGAGCGTTTGCTCTGAAAGGGTTAAAATGTGTTCCAAAAGTCAGGTGGTCACTTGCACAGGTTAAGCCATATTGTATTTGGCAGTTAAATAAATAGCTGATTTATATTCCAATGTTTTTATTACTAATGTTTATTCCAGGGTTATTTTAGAATCCCAAAGTAAATTGCAAAAAAATGTACCATTCAGTCTACGCTGCTTCCTAATAATAGCGAACGAAGTGAGCATATATAGATAATATGTGCGTACGTGTAATGAGGAAAAATCAACAGACAATGAGACAGGGAACAAGGCTAAATTACATATACCATGCGACTGAGAAAGCTTGGTTTCCGGGTCGCGAGTATTTTTTTGGTTCCGGTTGGTTTCGGCTTATGGTATAGCATTTGTGGTTTCTTCATGCACCCCCCCCACACCACACCCCCCCCCCCCCCCCCCGGTTCCATTATGGGATATGGTTCTTTATTATGCGTATGTTCCTCTCGCTGCTTTAGGGCAACCTGCTCCGCATTTTCAATGTCCAAAATTTGTGTGATATTGTTTCCACTAAATAGCGTACATTTGCTTTAGAATGTAAAGCGATTAAATGGTCTGACGCAGACCAGATAAAAGCTTTATTTATTCCTATTTATGCGTCTGTAAATGCAATATGCAATATGAGGTTTGGTTGACTGTCTCGCATTATTTTGAACACTCATGGTCACGGGAAGTCATTGTTGTCAATGTCCTATGTATTTAGCGAAGATAGCAGGACATTTAAGGCAGGGTACCACGCCATTCGCACCTGGATGGAATGTACATTCATGTATTTATTCGCAGGCATGCATTAATTCCCGTTTTTGTAGCTTATGTCTGGATAACCGCGATTTAAACATTCTAGAGGACGATATTTCATTATGACGTCATAGTTACTATGAACTTGTTTGTATTTCCCCCAAGTAGCGAGGAGCACCGCGATACGTAGGTACATATTTTATAACGTCATTGGACTGGTGCGACTATTTTAATGGTGTATGCCCCGGTAAATGATGCAACAATCCTGGCGGATATCACTGACAAATGCGCAGATGCATTGTTGTGAATATCGTGGGCTGGATTTATCAGAATACCCTACACGCATGACGAAAAATTAGCTTCAAAATACTATAGATGGGCATACGTATTTAGGACATTTAGACCATATACAAATTCGTCCTATTTATTTAAGCAATAAATGGTGTCAGCGTTCGCTTAAAGGCAACGCCTATTTTCATATTAGATTGTAAATACTTAGCCTGTAAACACATAGTGTTTATACCGGGATAATTATGGAATCTCTATTTCAAAGTACATTGTAATGTTAAAAATCATTTGTTAAGTTTATACCCTCTTTAACTATTTAGGTTGCATTGTCGCTTCATGAGCTCGGTGTAATATCTTAGAGTTTACTTTTTATAGATTATCCTACGGGGCATTGATTATTGATTAATTTGTTCCCGATTGACTGTGTGTCTTAAATACGTCCAATCGCAGTGTTTATTTCTCAGCCTATGCTCGCGTGAGCTTTTATAATTTTAATGGAATGCTGTTGAGTTAGTTGCTTCGAATCTTTAAAGGGAATCATCTAGCTGTTTTGAATTTTTAGATTAATCGTTTGACCATCATATATGTATTGTTTATTTATGCACATAACTGATATAATCGTTTGTTCTCTTGATTTATCCTATGTTTAATGTTCTTTTCATTCAGTATATTTTTGGGTACTATGACTTTCCACACGATCCACTGATCGTGCTACCAAACCAAAAACAAAAAGTAGTAGTAGTAGTAGTAGTAGTAGTAGTAGTAGTAGTAGTAGTAGTAGTAGTAGTAGTAGTAGTAATAGTAGTAGTAGTGGTAGTAGTAGTAGTAGTAGTAAGTAGTAGTAGTAGTAGTAGTAGTAGTAGTAGTAGTAGTAGTAGTAGTAGTAGTAGTAGTAGTAGTAGTAGTAGTAGTAGTAGTAGTAGCAATAGCAACGGCAGCATAACCATACATGTTGGATCGTCTGTCATAGAGTTGACATTTGTGACGATTTCGCTCAGCGAGGCACATACTATACAATCCAGTAGGACTCTTTGTGTACACTGGCTGAACGCGTAATCGTCTGGCGCGTCATCCTCCTGACACATCGAGCAACTGCGCTGAACCGGGAGATTAGTTATTTTTGGAATATCTCCTTAATTCTTAATTGACCTGGAATTAAACGCACAGGCACTTAATATATGTTAGCGTCGTTCAGAGAGGTTTGTAGAATCTACATTTTTAGCATAGTCAGCTCCACGCGGTATATTTCCAGCCCAGCGAACTCTCGACTTAGATTTTTGACAAATCCGATAATAGGATAATAATAGAGCTCTACAGAGTCCTACCATATGTTAGTGCATGTGCACGGTGACATCACGTACCCGAATGATGTGACCGCATATGCCCTTTGCCAGCTGGCTAGATTCCATCGTCTCTCACAGCTAGCATCGTGTATGGAGAATGTTTTAGGCCCCCGCAACCCAACTAAAACATCAAGCTGAGCAGTTTCAGTTTATGGGCAGGAATTAACTCCCCATAATAACATGGGTTCAGGTTTTCATTTTTGGCAAAAAATGAACTACTCTTTCACGAAAAAGTTGAAAACATAATCCTTCCTTTCTTTAAATGGCTGGCATAGTCATTTTGTTTTCACTCAATTGACCGGAACCTTGGTCAACTTCCTCAGTTTAAATTGACTTGATTTGTTATCAATTATAAATTTGACCCATCCAGTGGCTTTCGAGAAGTCTGAGTTTCTATATCAAAGTCTCCACAACATATATAGGAGAGATATTTGAACCAGGGTTTCTCCTAGTGGTTACAACGATGACTCGCCAGTTTGGCTTTTTCTAGCATCCTAAAAGAGAGTATGTTACCTCAAAGTCCTTGAGAAACGCCATACTAAGCGATAAGTTATTGCCACCACCATCAATGACATGTTTTTGCTAGTGGGAGATTTGAATGTTAGCGCAGCAATACGCACTATCTGAGTAAGTTGATTTGAGAAATAAATCCCTAGCAGTCATCAAAACGTTAGAGTAATTCTCATCGTTTGCGCGATTCACCAATACACAAAGCAATCATTGGGAAATCAAACCAGAATATGAGCTTCCCACAGCAGAATATTTTTCTCTAAAAGACTTCAAATCAGCTCAGCCTTTCTGGAGATATTCTCACTTGAACGAAAATTCAATTAAAAAAAATCAACAAAACCACATTCTGAGTCAAATCTGGAGTGGGAAACTCATCGACGGATGGTGCAGTAAGCTATACTATTAACAATCTAATGGCAGCATGACTACCAGTCATCACAATGCTACAGGCCATGCAGTTTTACCATTAATCCAGATAATGTGATCTAATATCCCTAATACACGTCAGTTTAACCTTGATTTTATATTATTAGCTTGGTCAAAGATTATTTTACCCGCTAACAATTATTCATAGACGCACGCGAACCCTTGGGAATCAACGACAGGAATAGGAACCTGACCAATACTTGAAGTTACAATTGATTTTCATAGCACTGTTGACTCTAGACAATGGTCGTTAAGCTCTAGGAATGTGGATTAACTTTGAATCTATAATTCAGATATCAAAGTTATCCCCATTTACTATGGCATTAAGTGGTAATGAGTGGAAATCATCTGGCTAAATACATCATGCTCGACATTGCGTGTGGAGTGGGGCCGGATGGAGGGTGTGATTATATTAATTGTATGCGAAGTTTTCTCTGACAAGAAATCCAAATTGTATGTTTTGATTGCTAGATTGAATAATGAGATGTAGTCTTAATCGGCAGACCTATGAATTGATTGTGTCATACTGTTTATATTAGAGGTGATGGGATAATAAATATATAAAGCACGTATTCGATAGCTACTAATGACCTGCGAGGAAATGTTAATGTACAAATATTTGTAAATGTGAGATCACATGTCAACTGGAGAAGATAGCGAGTGCATACGACAATAAACTTGTATATGGGAGAGCATTTAATAATAGTTGACTCATGACAATGTTCTTCAGATGACCTAAATGACAACATTCCTAAATGTCACAGATAGTGTGAGTTAATGTAGTGGAGAGTTACAGATTCTGCATCACGTAGAATCGCTCTGACCCTTAGGATAGAAATGAGCATGCATAAGTAATAACATTGGCACACACTGTGCCACATTGGCTCACATACTGTGGCATTCTATTGCTTCATTAACAACATCACACTACCTTAAAGATTCAGTAAACCATCAGTAAATGCTTTCCAAGACTTGTTAATTGCCGAATCCATTCTCTGACATTTGAGAATCGACATTTTCCATGGATTGTTTATACCATTTTGCTTAGTCTGATAATAAAATCAGTTCATTGCTGAAGAAGTGTAATGATGTGCATGACGCATGTATGTGAGGTATGTATTTGCCATTTTCAGCCATATAAACACGATCTGGGACATTATTTAGAGAGTAAAATGAATTATTGAATGCATTTTGTCTAGAGTAGACGTGGTTGCTCCATAACACCGCCACATTTCTGTCAGATCCAATTTCAAACTAGTCATCATTTAGCTTCAAATCTGTGATACTTTGATTTCAGGATTTAAAGAACAAAAACCAAGCTACTCATTAGAATTATTTTATCTATGTTTGACTTCCACGTGTCATCCCACCAGACTCTGTGGTACAATTCCAATCATCAAATCTAGTTGCAATGAGCAATACAGGGATCCAAGAACTGTAATCTGCCGCTGTAATCTCCCGATTATCGCATCACCATTATCCTCACAAAATCGGAACTGAATGACCAACATTGTAAATATATTTCCAGAATGTGACAATATCTGTCCTGCAGTTACAAAGATACAGATTCCTTTGTACAAACTAGACTATCCAAGATTGACACCCGGCCATATTAGCTAGTACCTTTTCTTGAACAAACAGGAAATGCCTACCATCCTAATTATATTTCCTAAATGTTAGCTCTACTGTTTCAGCGTTCTTCGAGAAAAGGATGTTCTTGCGAAAGGTTCAGCATCTAAGATGGACATGAAACCATTAAACCATTAAATCAAGTCGGTTATTTAGAAAACATGTCATTGCCCTATTCGCCTATATGTGGTTTCCTAGGAATCAGCTCAGTTGGAGGAATTTGTATAACATTTTTGATAACTAAAATACTCGCCCACAGACCAATTTGGACAATTTCCTGAATTCTATGTTCATTAGAGTATTCTAGCAGCTTTTCCCGTCACTTATGTTTTCCACTGATGTTAGCAACCATATTGCGGATATTGCGTATCACAAGAATACTGCTACAATCCATCATGGATACTAAAATGAAAAGATTGAGATGTCGTAATGATCCTTACAAGCTCAAGCCCAATAATTTAGCATATTTGACGATGAAATCTTCTCAGGAGCTTACCATAGCTACGTTTAATATACGTGGTCTTACTGCAACATCAAAGAGACAAACCTTGGGTGCAGACTGTGAACACTATAACATCGATATTACATGCGTTCAAGAGACTAACGTAGCTAAACACTTAGAGCAGCAACTTCAGACAGGCCATAAGCTAGTACTCATAGAGCTAAAACAGGCCACTTACCGGGGATTAGGCTTCGTAATCGGACCAAGGGTATTGAACCATGCCATTAGTTTTGGATACATCAGTGATCGCGTTGCATTTATCGACCTGGCTATACCAATGCAAAAGTGCACCACCACTAAGTGTCGCATAGTCAACGCATATGGGCCAACTACCGAAAGAGCCAATGAGAATCCGGCAATATTAGATTCCTTCTATGCAGAACTGAGCTCCGTCATTACTATCCCAGCTAGATGGCAACTGTTCTTGTATGGAGATTTCATCTCCAAGCTGCATAAAGGTTCAGGACTTGGCTTATGCATGGGATCGTATGGAGAGGGCACACGCAACAGCAATGGAGATGCACTGGTGGCATTCCTTAGTTCTAATGGCATATTTGTCACAAATACGGCGTTCAAATACCCATGCCACCACCGGACAATATTGCTGATCACAAAGCCACAAAATGCTCTAAGGCTACAACAGCTGTCTTCAACCAAATAGATTTCATAAGATGCAAGCCAGCAGCAAAATCCATACTTCGGGATGCTCGTTGCTATGGAGGCACAGGCCTCAATTCTGACCATAAGCCAGGCATTACACGCCTTCATATGAACCAGCTCTATCTAATGTACACACGTCATACCAGGCAAGAGGGTAGAGTCACCTACAACTTATCCAAGCTCATCAGCGACACTGACACTCAAATGTCATACAAAAAGGGCCTCGGGGAGCAGATAGCTAACATCGACATCAGCTTCAATCCAAACAAAGCGCTAACCAAAATACTGATATCTATGGAATCATCAGCTACTTGCACCATAGGTGTTCTAAAAAACAACAGAACTAGGTATACTGACGACCCTCTCGTAGTAAAACTGTCAGCAGAACATAAAGTATTACAACTGTGCATCTATCAAAGTGGCCAAAGTGAAGATCGCACCAAAAGGCGCCAGGAACACAATAACATTCTGCACCAAATTAGCGAACGCTTAAAAGATCTTGCTATCCAACAAGCAGACTCCCTAGCGGATGAAATCCCTGCCATGGATGACTGCCACAAAATGTCTCGAGCAGCCCGAGCCCTGAGAGTTACTGACTACGCACCACCGCTCGCTGTACACAACTCTGAGTGACACTTTATCGGGACTGACCAGGGCAAAGCTGAGACAATTCGAGAATGGTTCAAGGAACAATTCACTGACCACGATGATGAGCCCTTGCACACACTCTCAGGATAGCCCTGGCTATTACTAAAACCAATTAATACAGCAGATGTTGAGGAGGCACTTAAAGCTCTGAAAAAATGGACGTGCATCTGGACCTGATGGCATGAGCAATGCACTATTCAAATATGTAAGTAACATTATCTCAAAACCAACCACGCACCTAATCAATTCAGCTTTTATGCACCACCTTCCCATCGACGCTGTAAGCCAAGGCAGTCTTATGGCGCTACCCAAACCCAAGAAGCCACCTGGACCACCAGTCTATCTGCGGCCCACTGTGCTCCTTAACAGCATACAGAAAATCCTATTCAATGTTACTCTATGCCGCATCCGAGACAAGATCGATGACTTCACCGGATCATATCAAAGTGGCTTCAAATGTGGACGCAGCCGCGCAGACACTGTATGGGCTCAGTGCATGCTTGTTTTGGAAGTCATGTCCAAACACTGGGATTTCCACAAATGCGCATTGACATGTCACAAGTCTTCGACACAATTAAGCGCCCAAAGATCCTAGATGTACTACGCCAGGCCAGTTGCATAGAAGATGCGCTACGACTAGTGAGACTACTGCTTGCAGACACCAAAAAGAGAGTACGAGTAAAGGTAGTGAAGTCTGTAGAGTTTGAGACATCAATCGTTTCCCTACAGGGCGATGGTTTATCCCCTGTGCTTTTCACCTGTTACCTGGCTGCCGCATTGCGGGAAAATTCCATAAGACCAACCCCCCCACCCCCACCCGTGTCAATACTGGGCATGCCGCTAGAAATTAAATATGCCGACGATGTGGACTTTATAGCTGAGGGAAAGAACCCCCTTGACGAACTTCTTCCAATAGCTGCAAGCAAACTAAAAATTGAGAATCTCTTTATGAATGAATCCGAAACAGTTCACCCATATACACCTATCTACAAAGCATGAAACTAGAGAAAATGATGGCGGTGAACCATGGAGGAAAAGTTAAATCCTGGCATCACTACTTTTCAGTACTGCTGACATTGCTGCACGCGGCATCATCGGGAACATAGCTTTCCAGTCCTTCTAGAAGCTATGGATTCGTAGATCAAAGACGCCCTTGTTCAAAAGACTACGTTTATACAATGCAACATGCGTATCCTTGATGATGTATAACTGTAACAGCTCAGCAGCTCCAAAAGCAGCCCTAGACAAGCTTTACGCCTGCCACCGTAAATACCTATGCACCATCACTGGACACCGATGGCCAGACATCATAATTTCCAACAATGCACTATACAAGATGTGTAATACGTCGCCGCTGTCTGTAATGGTCGCCCAGCAAAGATGTTTGGCCACGTACTAAGGATGCCACAAGACACACCAGCACAGACCCCCTTGGAATTCGCCTTACTCGGAGCCAGCAAATACAGGGCCAGGAGAGGCCGGCATTGCATAAATCTGCTAAACATGCTACAAGGTGACCTCAAGAAAGCAGGAATCGGTACACTCACGTCAAGAATAGACCTGAGGAAGCTACGGATTTTGGTTGAGGACAAGGCACAGTGGGCAAAGGTGAAGAATGACTTATTGCAACTGTAGGATATTTCTACTACTGCAGCCGCAGAATACAGTAATCATACATACATTGGTCTATGCTGACATATTCGGGATGTTGATCTAAAATTACCATATTCTGAGAATTTCGGACTGGAGTTAGCATTATGCCTGATGGAATTACGGATAGAGGAATGTCCCAGGAGAAAGCTGTCCTAAATCGAAACTTTCAATCTCTGTCTCATCGGAAATGGCTAATATCTTGAATCGAATTTGTATATCTTCAGCTGGGGCGTCGAGCAAGACACAAGTTTGTGGGAGCACAGATAGGAATATTGCAATGGTAAAATCTACTCGTAGAGACAATGCAGGTGACCTTTCATGGTGTCTTCATCCACCAATAACAATTTCTTAAATTAATTTCTCTTAGAGGCACTCTGCTGCATTGGCGGGCATCAATATTGTCATACCACTGCCTGCCAAATTATCCTGTTTTTGTGCAGTTTCTCCTGAAACTGTGACTAATTTTAGAAAATCTCTGTGTTAGCAAGCCCGGTTCACATATATTTTATTATAATAAGGTAAGATTTGCATAAGACTAGAAGCACAATCGTAAATACACACGCATTCACCAACTTTAACCTTTTAACAAGACACATGCATCCTCTCCACAGCGGTGGAGTCCCAAATAAATGTTATCTCAATCCGCATACATATTGGTAAGGCACCAGTTTATTTGAATTCCATCAAACCGTTTTGGAGGAAATATCAGGACGGGCAGATGGACTGGTGTGGGATTGCGTGGTGATTTTAATAGCCTTGATGGATACATCTTCAATACGTGGTGTGCTAATAATCTTTGCAAACATAGTTTTGCTTTGCAACATACATGGCAATAACTCATTGTACTAAGGCAGCAGAGCAATCAAATCTATCAGAAGAATTGTAGATTGAAAATGAAATGCGAATACATGTAGCAATTTTCCTATCATTTCATTTCGTTTATGTATGTTTGGAAATAAGTATTTCAGCTGAAGGAACAGAGATGTTTGACGTTTCCCCGATTAGTGTTCGACAATACATTAATTGCTAAATCTCAAAATCACGAACATTAAAGCAATAACCACGATATATCTGCATGCGAAATTATGAAAATTATCGTAGGGCATATGCCTATCGCTCCACAAAGGCATGAAGAATATGGAGATGATAGTTTTAGAACTTCATTAGATATAACATGGAATATGTAGTACTTGTATGACGTTCTGTGCAGAATACTTGCCCATACGTGTACGTGCGCTGAATCAACTACTCCTCACTCAGCCAACTAGAAACAAATATAATATATATACTGCTCAAAAGCTGCTAAGGATGTTCTAAATATATATATATATATATATATATATATATATATATATATATATATATATATATATATATATATATATATATATATATATATATATATATATATATATATACCAGAAAACAAGATTTTCCTACTCCAATGGAATCCTAACCTAATATTAATGTGATTAAAGAAACTGTCAGTGAAATAGACATTGTGCAGTCTACCGTTAGTGGTCTACTCATGCTTGTCAGGAGTCTGAAAAGTGAGGTCTGCTGATATTCTGTGAATCACGTGTTTTCCACAAAAGACAATAAAAATCGTTTTCTTATTGCATTTGAAACAATTTGCTGATGATTTTTGTGCAATAATGGCCCGCAAACCTCATCTGGGTGATCACGAAAACCTCCTTTTTGAAGTCCCGCTAAGTAACAGTGGCCTAATAACAGCCTAAACACCCCCACCTCCTTCAGAAACGTCCAGCGGTCTTGTGCTGCTCAAGAAACTTCGTGAACGCTGTGTTCTCACAAGAAAGCGAAGTGGACATCAACTCCACCGTGGCTGAATCCGCCAGCGTTTCCTGCACTGTAACATCTAGCAGCAGCAGCAGCAGCAGCAGCAGCAGCAGCAGCAGCAGCAGCAGCAGCAGCAGCAGCAGTAGTAGTAGCATTAGTAGTAGTAGTAGTAGTAGTAGTAGTCGTTGTTGTTGTTGTTGTTGTTGTTGTTGTTGTTGTAACAGTAGTAGTTGCAGTAGCAGTAGCAATAAGAACAGCAACAGCAGCAGTAGCAGCAGCAGCAGCAGCAGCAGCAGCAGCAGCAGCAGCAGCAGTAGCAGTAGTAGTAGTAGTAGCGGCAGCAGCAGCAGCAGCAGCAGCAGCAGCAGCAGCAGTAGCAGTCGCAGTAGTAGTAGTAGTAGTAGTAGTAGTAGTAGTGGTAGTAGTAGTAGTAGTAGTAGTAGTAGTAGTAGTAGTAGTAGTAGTAGTAGTAGTAGTAGTAGTAGTAGTAGTAGTAGTAGTAGTCGAAGTGAACACACACGTTAATTAGCTCGGCAATTGCTGCCAGAATTTGCTAGTTTCTAGCGCGATTTTGTAGAAAAATTTTATACATATATTTCGTATTAGTATTTCCTTTCAAACTTTATGTTTAATTTGTAAATTCTTGTCTTGGTTGGAGCGCATTTTGTGTCTCCATTTTCTAAAGGCATTCATCTTAGCTGGCGGTTTCCGCCATTTAATAGGGCTCCTCTTACTGTGGTCAATGCAATACATTTCTCCCCGCGCCAGTCTGCTATTTCTATAGTTCGTAGGCTAGCGCATTATATTTGGCAAGATCGCCTGAGTGAGTGGATTTAATTCCTTTGTCATTTGTAAGCACAAGCCTAGTTCTTTAACTATATAAATCCTTATAGTCAGTTGGCTGTCCCCGGTCAACTCGAACAGACTAACAAATATATGACTGTAATATGTTAGTATGCATTAGGAAACCACTTTAATCGGTTAGGTGTTAGTGAACCACTTAGAAAGTGGTTCAAACTAACAAATATACGACTGTACTCTCTATTCGTATATTTGTTGGTAGACGTCAAAGTTTCAAAAGGGGACACTATTTATTTAGTGTTTAGCTCTTTCCCCGACGTCTTGGTGTTATATAGTTGTATTATATATTGTAGTAGTATGGGGTTCCTCTTTTTATAAAACACCATGGCAACCTCATATAAGCGTACCCTGAGTCTTAATCTCACGACAAAGGCTTGGGGTGTTTCGGCAATTGAGGTGTATCATGGGTTGAAGGATGTAGTTGGGGCAGGGCCACGGGTCCTTCAAGGTCTCGTTAATGTTTCCAAATCTGTATGGAATGTCACAGTAGTTAATGAAAGTGTGAAGGAAAAGTTGCTCGACGAGGTCCTTGTCGTGAAGGGTGAGGTGTGTAATGTGGAAGAAATAGATTCTGATCGTCTATTAGTCAAGATGAAGGTTCCATTAGAGATCCCAGATGAACGGGTTATCACTGAATTGATCAAGTATGGCAAAGTGGACAAAGTAGAACACGAGACCTATCCATTTGATCGAACCTTAGAAAATGGCATCAGAAGAATCTGGTTTGAAAAGGTAGAACAACCGCTCCCAAGCAAGGTCACCATAGATGGTCGATTTATCTGGCCATTATGGTACAGGGGGCAAATCAAAGAGTGTAGAATCTGCTTAAGCACAGAACATCTTGCAACAGATTGCCCTAACAAAAACAAATGTCTAGTTTGTGGATCATCTGATCATTTTAAGTGGCGATGCCCGCAGAACAAATATGTCAAAAAGGGTGCTGATAAAAGTACAGAGCAAGTTGTCTCTAAGGAGAATGTCATAGAACCGGTAGCTGCTGGGATTGTAGCTGAAATCCATGTTAATGGGAAGCACGTTGCTAAAGAAAATGTCATCGAACCAGTAGTTGCTGAGATTGTAGCTGAAGTCCATGTTAATGAGAAGCATGGGGGAAAAACTAAGAATCCAATCGCTGTAGTTGCAGGCGATGAAATAGAGGTTCTAGATGAGGGGCTAAGTCTTACTCCAGTAACAAGTCAATCCAAGTTTGATGTCAGAGAGGCTAATTCCACACAAGTTGAAGATGATGATCAATACCCTCTGGAAGAGAGTTTTAATTTAAGTAAAATTCAGGTCGCAAGATACTGAAACTAACTTTGATTTTCCACTGAGTACACTCAATCTAGACGATTTAAATAATATAGAGAAAGTAATTGGTGTCTCGGATCGATTGAGTGGAACAAAGCGACAGAAAGATGGAGAGAGTTCTGAATCGGAAATAGAGGAAAGTGATATAGAAGACGATAATATGTCAGTCGCTAAATCTGATATATCCATTCAAACACAGAGTTCTAAATCACCTGATGAAATGGTTATGTACAGGTCAGAGGCAGGAGAGGTGTTAGTTCCATATGTGACGGCAAATGGTGTTAAATATAGGCATCTGCGTCATGATTCAGATATATTAAAATATAAGCATTTGGAAAAAGTTGAGCTAAGTAATGCAGCGTTTGTGAGTAAAATAGGTAAATGATCTAAGAGAGGGTCGAAAAAACCAAAATCTAGTTAGCTTAATAATGGCGGTTTTACACAGCATTTTATTACCTTTTATGCTAATTTGCACACTCAATTGTAGAGGCGTAAATAGTGACATAAAGCAACGTCACTTACTAGAGATTGACATTGCTTTGATACAGGAAACAAAAATTCAGAAGTCAGAATCATACGATAATTTAGAAAAGATTTCTGGATCCAGAATATTTTATTCGTTATCTCAAGATAATAGTGCAGGCGTAGCAATTTTTATACTCCCTCGTTGTTCAGCCTATGTAAATATAATCTCTTCAGTATCAGGTGCAAATGGTCGTTGGGTGAGAGTCACGCTAGATATACAACAAACACGTATCACGTTGCTGTGTATATATGCACCTGCATCTCATCAACTACGTCGTAATTTTTTTAAGGGGATGTCTAAAACAGCACTAGATAACATCACTGAAAACTTAGTAATGGGTGGTGACTTTAATTGTGTCATAGACAAAGAAAATGACAGGAATGCAACTTCTACTGATACATCACATAGACTCTTAAAAGAAATATGTGATAATGAAAATTTAGTTGACACCTATAGAATATCAAAACCTCATGGTAAAGATCTTACATGTTTATCGGTAGATGGTAAAGTTGGTTCAAGGATCGACAGAATTAATGTGAATAGTTTGTTAACAGGGTACTGGAGAGATGTTAATATTAAGCCAGTTGCATTCACTGATCATAACATGGTTTGCGTAACCTTTGCCAATGCTGACTGGGTAACAAAAGGGGTCGGGGTTTGGAAATTAAACACAACACTGTTGGGAGAAGAATTTTATAAGAATAATATAGAGAGTTGTTGACAACATTGGATTAATAGGAAAGCATCATATAAGAGCACATTGCAATGGTGGGAGGATGTAAAACTGGATTTAAAGTATGTTTCCCGAAAGTATGCTATTAGAAAAGCACAGGAAATACGCAAACGCAAGAAAACACTTCATCGATCACTGATGAAAATTAATGCTAAAGTAAATAATGGTGAAGATAATTATTATGAATTACTGGTTAAAATTAAAAGTAAAATAAGAGATATAGAACAATATGAGTTTGAGGGTGCAAAAATTAGAGCAAGAGCCCAGATGCACACAGAAGGGGAAAAGCCAACCCAATATTTTTGCACATTAGAAAAAGCACGGGCAATAGATAAGGTGATGTGCTCATTAAACATGCCGGATGGTTCAACCGTCTTTACCAACAATGAAATGAGTACTATTGTATGCAATTACTATGAGTCATTGTACAAGTCAGAGGGAATTGATGAAGATGCAAAATTGGATTTGTTAGCAAATATAGACAAAAAGGTGTCAGACACAGGCAGTGAATTTTGTGATCAACCCTTAACACTAGAAGATTTAACTAAATCCCTTAAAGGTATGAAACTAGAAAAATCACCGGGGTGTGATGGCCTTCCAGTTGAATTTTACCAAACGTTTTGGCACCTTGTAGGTCCAATAATGGAAGAATTAGGCACTGAAACTTTTGAGAAAGGCCATTTACCACCAACTATGGCTAGGGCATACGTAAGGCTAATATATAAAGGAAATGACAGACGTCTAATTCAGAACTACAGACCAATTTCTCTACTATGTGTAGACTACAAAATAATATCCAGAGTACTAACATTGAAACTAGGTAGTGTTTTAGGAGAAATCATTGGAACAGAGCAGACATGTGCTGTACCCAGGAGGACAATTCTAACCAATACCCTGGTAATAAGAGACCTTATACAATTGGTTGAGAAGGATAGCATCCCTTCAGCTGTGATTGCCTTGGACAATGACAAGGCATTTGACCGTGTGGAATGGGATTTTCATTTTAATTCTTTGCAATCGTTTGGGTTAGGCTCAAACTTTATTAAATGGGTTAAGATTTTATATACGGATATCAAGAGTAGCTATTTAGTGAACAATCAATTATCCAGAGAAATTGTCTTAGAACGTGGGGTTAGACAGGGGTGTTCCCTATCGCCATTATTATTTGTTATTGTGGCATAGCATTGAGGCAAAATAATAACTTTCAAGGCATATGTATTCGTGGCATAGAAAGACCACTTAAGCTGTCACAATATGCTGATGACACAACTGTGTTTACCAGTTCAAACAATGATTTTGCAATTTTAAACCACATACTAGAAAAGTTCCAAAATGCATCTGGTTTGAAAATCAATAAAGGAAAATCCAAAGGATTATTTTTGGGGCCATGGAAAGAGCGGAATGACCAGCCACTTGAAATCAATTGGTCTAATGATACCATTAAGATTTTAGGCATCTATTTTGGCAGGAAACCGAATACAATACACAATTGGAATGAACGAGTATCTAAGCTTAAGAGAATATTAGCAAATTGGAAGCGTCGTTGTCTTTCAATCTTTGGTAGAGTGTTTGTTGTCAACAACTTGGCATTATCTGGGCTATGGTATACAGCAACTGTTGTACACATGCCAAAACATGTAGAAAAGGAGGTTAATGAGTTGATATTGTCATTCATATGGGAAGAAAAGAATCATTTAGTTTCCCATCGTGTTCTCAATAATGCTAAGTTAGAAGGAGGACTTGATTTAATTGATATTAAAGTGAAATGTGTTTCTTTAAGGTTACAATTTTTGGATGATCTTATTACATCAGATGAGACGTGGGCATGTGTTTCACGAGCTCTCATGGAGAGAATTGTAGACCCATTTCTGGCGGAGCATGTTTTTACCTCAAAGAAGCCACCTCCGAATAGCCAAATGATACCAGATGTGTTTAAAGATCAAGTTAAGGAGTTAGAAATATTTGACAGATACATGCCTCCACCTACGTGCTGGAAGGAAGTACTAGAACAGCAATTGTGGGGCAATAGTAATATATGTTATAACAATGCAGTACTTTATCTACCGTCCTTTGCAAAATATGGCATTCAACATCTATCTGATATGATACACCCTCAAACACGTAGATGGATTTCAATGCAAGAAGTAGCTAGAAAAACACATATGAGGCATATAGATGTCCAGCGGTTGCTATATAAAATAAAACAAGCTGTACCAATTGAATGGTTTCGTCTGCCAAATGTAAATAATAATAGTTTGACTCCACAACCCGCATTAGTTCTTGATGATGAGATGTTAAAATACAAGATGAGATCCAAGGAATGGTACCATTTTATGAGACGAAAACAAGTAACACCTCCCATAGCAATTAGGAGATGGGATGACTCAA
This sequence comes from Chaetoderma sp. LZ-2023a, assembly GCA_034401795.1. Taxonomy (NCBI): domain Eukaryota; kingdom Metazoa; phylum Mollusca; class Caudofoveata; order Chaetodermatida; family Chaetodermatidae; genus Chaetoderma; species Chaetoderma sp. LZ-2023a. The sequence continues at coordinate 48,310,966 of CM067360.1, forward strand.
GCTATAAACCATCCAGTTGGAAAAATGTATGGAAAATCTTACATTCTCCATACATACCAAATATGGCTCGTGATTTATTGTGGCGATTACTACATCGACGGCTATGGGTGGGACACTTGACATACAAGTGCAATATTACAACTTCTGATAGGTGTTACTTATGTCAAACAGACGAGGAAACAATCGAGCATTTATTTGCGGAATGTCCAATATCGTCACAATTTTGAGACTATATCAGCCAAATCGTGGCAAAATTTGGAGCGAAGCCCATTGTTCTAGACACGCATGTAGTCTTATTTAGAGAATTTGGATCAAGCGGTGTAAATATCATAAAGTCTGAAAGGACTATGTTAATAACAATACTAACCATAGGTGTTTGGGCCATTTGGAAACATCGGTGTGCACAGACGAAAAATCCATCTATGGGCAATCACAATAGAGCAATAAAGGCAATATTTCGTTCATTGCTGCTGAATCATATTCCCTGCGAATATTTTAGATTAAAGCAGCATGGTAAAGAAAAAGTATTCAAGGACATATGGTGCAAAACAAACATAGTTTCAATAGAGTTGGGAGCTGTAAAACTAAATGAGCCTGCACTAGCTTAAATCATTTAATTACTACAGCTGATTTATCTGTGTCTTTTAATTAATCTGTGTCATGTAATTCATTTTAGTCTGCACTTTGATATTGTTATGTTTAATAATTCATGTTAACAAATAAACAGACTGGGGTAATTTAATAATCAATCGATAAAGTAAGTTGCCATTGAATTATAAAATTGTCCCAGGTAATTTTAGGAATTTGCACAGAGTTTTATAGGGTTATTTGTTCCCGGGTAATTTACAAAACCGTACAACAAAGTAAATCAAAAATGGAAACAAGAGCGCCATCTATTTCCATCTATTTTTCTGTAATTTTCCTGCTGACTATATATGTTATGCTACCCAAATGCTACTACGCCCGCTGATCTTTAAAGACTCAGCCCACTGGCGTCAATGATTGACTTATTTGTCATTGATTGACGAGTCACTTTTCATTTGTTGAATAGTTGCACTCGCCACACGGGCCTACTACCCCACATGGATTGAATGATAATTTACAAAACCTTACAATAAAGTAAATTGAAAATGTAAACAAGAGCGCCATCTATTTTTCTGAAATTTTTCTGCCGACTATATGTATTATAATACCCAAATGCTACTACGCCCGCTGATCTTTAGAGAATCAGCCCACTGGCGTCAATGATTGACTTATTTGTCATAGATTGACGAGGCACTTTTCATTTGTTGGATAGTTGCACTCGCCACACGGGTCTACTACTACACCTGGGTTGAATAGTAATGCCTTTGTTAAGTTTTGTTTTGCTATCGGAGCTTTATCAGCCTATTGTTTTGTATCTATACTTTTTAAGCCATGTGTATTTATAGATTGTATTAATGCTCAGTATTTATCATTGTTTTGGTGTAATATTAATCAAGATTACTAGTGCACCAGGTTTTTTCTGGGGGTTTGCAAGCCTTTTTAAAGGAGTTCCTCCGTGAAGTTTGTCCGACTGCGTCAGCGTCGGTTATTAAAAAAAAGAAGAAAAAAAAAGTAGTAGTAGTAGTAGTAGTAGTAGTAGTAGTAGTAGTAGTTGTTGTTGTTGTTGTTGTTGTTGTTGTTGTTGCAATAACAGCAGCAGCAGCAACTTGTTTTACGGTGTTCGATGAATGTTGAGCATTGTCCGTCTTTATGCATGTGTGATTCGACTTGTCGAAAGATATGACACACGATCAAACATTTCCGACAATGTCGAAGCATACGTGTATAATCATATATATTTGAGCGTCTATCATATGCTTAATGCCACTGATAGACGATCCACCATGCATGATTTTACATGCATGATTATACATTTGTATGTCATACATGTGTATCCTACACAATCATAGCGCATCAGACATTGTTGGATGAGGTAACCAACCAGTGATACTAACAAAATCATGTAATAAAAATTCCGGTATATGGGTGGCTGTTTCATCAAACATGTTTTATGCTGTCGAGCTAAAATTCAAAATTTTCTAACCCGTGTGTGTATTATTCAACTTGTCGAAATGTATGAGACACGATCAAACATCGTCCGACTTTGTCGAATCATACATGTTGAATCGTTTGCCAGAGACATTAGTCACACACGACCTTCACTGGCTCTACCCACTACGCAACACGGATCTTCATGACGATTTCATTTTTCTTTTATTCAGTTGGTTTATTGGCCGCTTACACCGAGATGTATTTGAGTCATGACTCGCTCTTAGACGTGCTTCCCTGAAGGGTTTCGTTGCTTCCCCGAAGGGTTGCTCTAAATAAGTCTGTAAAATAAAATCTCAAAACGGGAATCAGGAAAATAAACAATATTATGACGAAACTGAATGATAATGCTATCAACTAAGAAGAAACAAATTAAAATAATGGCCTGTGATTAAATAAACTAGAAACGGGGAAATTAAACTTAAAATCCAGTGTTTGTAAACTAAATATCCAAATTTAACTTAGAATGATAACCTGTTCCTATTAAAAATAATAAGTAGAATGCACGTGGCGCTATTTGGGAGTTAAATGTTCCTAACAGTCACATCGTCAAGTCACTAAAAATCCTTTCATACTTATGATAAAATGTTGATCCAGCGCTGGGCGAAAGGATAGCAAAGCAGAGCGACAGCATCCACATCAAAAGCAAAGCAACGTCAATCACGACCTCCGTGTCCAGTTTTCGTGTTTCTACTACCACACACCAACGTCTTCGTCATTGCATCATCGGGCGAATCGTCACCAGGTACACAGCAGATAGAAGCAGCAAGCCAGTAGCGTCACCACTGCACTCGACCAACGGCGTCTCTCCAGGGCGGGTTGACTGTGACGATTTGCTTCAGCGATGGGCATAATATACAATCCAGGAGAAGTCACATGACTCTTTGTCCACGCCGGTTGAGTGCGTCGTCGTATGGCGCGCCAGCCTCCCGCCACATCGGCCAAACTGCGCTGAACCGGGAGATTCGTTATTTTGGAATATCTCCGTAATTCTGAGAGCTAGCGTAAATCTGAATGTATCTTTTGAATCTTGAAGAACGGACAATTCTAATAGTATACAAGTATCCTTAATCGGCCTGGCATTAACCACACTGGCACTTAATACCTTTTAGCGTCGTTTTTAGAGAAGTTTGTAGAAACTAAAAGCTTAGCATAGTCAGCTACACGCGATATGTTTCCAGCCCGATGCTGGCCCGCAGGTGCCAACTCTGGACTCAGAGTTTTAACAAGTCCGATAATAGAATAATAATATATCTCTACAGAGTCTTACCATACGCTAGTGCATGTGTACAGTGACATCAAGTACCCAAATGATGTCCCCGCACGTGCCTTATGGCAACCGGCGAGATTTTCTTATTTCTCACGGAACAGCGTCGTGTACTGCAATCTGACTACAAGGTTAGCAGTTTCAGTTTTTGGTCAGAAATGAACTCCCCTTAATCACATATGTCCAGGTTTTGATTTTAGGAAAAGATATCAACTACCCTTTCCCGAAAAATTTGAAAACAGAATCTTTCCTTTCTTTCAAGTAAGCTGGCATATTCATCTTGTCTTCACTAAATCGGCCTGAACCTTGGCCAACTTCTCTGCTTCTGATTTTCCATACCAAGGTCTGTTTTCTTCTCCTAGTGGTTACAACCGAATGACGCATTTCTCCACTTGGGAGATTGCTAGCATCCTTTGAGCCATAGGATCTCCGAGAGAGAGAGAGAGAGAGAGAGAGAGAGAGAGAGAGAGAGAGAGAGAGAGAGAGAGAGGAGAGAGAGAGAGAGAGAGAGAGAGAGGAGAGAGAGAGAGAGAGAGAGAGAGAGAGAGAGATAGAAAGAGAGAGAGAGAGAGAGAGAGAGAGAGAGAGAGAGAGAGAGAGAGAGAGAGAGAGAGAGAGAGAGAGTATGTGACCCCCAATGTTTCTTGAGATATGACATACTAACCTATCACCATCAATCATATATCTTTGGTAATGAGAGATGTTAAAGTTAGCACAGCAATACGCACAATATGAGTAAGATCTTTGCGTAATAACTCCTTAGCAGTCATCAAAACGTTTCCGCCTCTGCGGAAGAGTAAATCTAATCGTGTGTGTGATTCACCAATACACAACATTTGGGCAATCAAAACAGAATATGAGCTTTCCAGAGGACAACGTTTTTTTCCAAAAGAATTAAAATCAGCTCAGCCAGTCCAGAGATAGTCTCACTGTAGTGAAAAGTTAATTTTTAAGTATCAACAAAAGTGCATTTTGAATCTATCTGGTGTGGGTAAAGCTATAATATTAGCAGTCTAATGGTGTCATGGCTACCAGACATCGCAATACTACAGGGCATGCAGATTTACAATCGATTCAGTAAAAGTGTTCTAATAGGCCCTGGTAGACAGTTTAACCGTGTTTATATATTATTAGCTTGGTCAGAGATGATTCGCTCCTCTAACAATTATTCATAGACCTACGGGCACACAGGGGAATCAATGACAGGAATATGAACCTGAATAATGCTTGGCAATACGAGATATTTTCCATGATGATTTATATTCTTATCTTATCACTAGAGCTAGTGCGAGGTGGCTTTATTTACCACGAGCATGATGTGTAATTTAGCACTGACTACGAGAGAAAGAATTCACCTAGACATTTCTCGGGAATAGATAGTCAATGTCACTTTGTAAGTTAATGTCTAGATACTTGCAGGTGAAAATGCTCATTCATATTACGAATTGTGTTGACACCCTGATAACATTTTATTTATAGCAATCAGCTGCACTGTGACGCATACACATGGGTATGGGAAAAGATGCATGTATTCTTTTACACTTCTTGTTGTCCAGTTAATATGCAGCATTGTCGGGCTCTCTCATTTCGCAGAGAGTACTGCAAATATGTAATTTCTTCTCATTCGGGATAACAGACAGAACGATAATCATCATCTTAATATTGATAAATACAATAGAAATCCGTGAATAGTAAAGTAACGTGTATATATGTTTTACGATACCAGACGGTAGTCTGGGAGAGGAGACCGTCTACCTGCACTCACAAGTAGGGAGATTTCAGTTGACAGTAGTGAAATTTGAGAGATATTTACAATATCAGAAGCTAATCTTAGTAACGCGAGACTTAAAACATTTCTATGAGGAAGTTCCAACATCTCCAGCTCAAAGCTAGCGTACAGGAAATCTGATGGATATTTAGGAAATAACAATTTGACACGAAGTTGTTGCTTTTACGCGCAACAACAACTACCAGGCAAATTAGTGTGTGCGTATTCAACATATTATTTTTTATATTGAACAAATGCCAAGGTTGGTATACCTGGTGCATGAGATTGGAAGGGTTGAGCGAAATATTTCATAGGTTAGCGTGGATATATCACCTCGTTCATCCAATCGATCACTCTATGAAACATGATTTAACATTGGACTATAATATCTAAATCTCATTAAAACACGATTGACGTATACAGGTATCTAGATCAATCATCATCGGACTGTTGATTGACATATGATGATGTAGACGCTATTTATGCTTAAATGAACTCCATCAAGATTAAAATATGCAGTTTATCTTTTCCATTGTGTGGTACATAAGATTGGCGATGGACACATATATCTAGTTAACTATTCAGCAGTAGAACGCATGGGATTGGTCAGGCTCACTAGATAAGCGATACATGCCTCTAGTTAACTATTCGCCAGTCAAATGCCTAAGATGTGCGAGTGATAGATGACTATAGGTAACTACTCACCAGGCAAATGTACCACTTTTTGCGGATACATTACTAGCTATGTACACACGTTTTTGGGTTCAAAGGTTGACATAGAAATACTCATTGACCGTAACCTTTTAAAACTCAAATTTGTTCAAGAATTTCGAATTGCAGATCATTCCAGTAGTAACTTTTCAAAATGCTCTTCTCTTGTTCTGCAAAATACAAATTGGCCTTTATCAAGACCACTGCAGAAGCTATTTTTGATCAGCGTGAGTATTATAGAGTAACTCCTCGACTCAGCAGAGAATAAGACGCATATGAACACTACTTCCTTAAACATTATATTATTCTTATGTTGATTGTTGAAGCCGCACCATTTAGAGAGGTTTTGTTATTCAGAGATTTCTAACAGTTAACTATAACCTAGTTTGCTAGGCATTCAATCTGTCAACCACTGGTTCATCATTCAACTGAAGTCAAATTCACTGATATTAAAATCCGACGTAGTGGAGGCATCTTGTTTTAGCTATGTCCCTACCAATCTTTGGCTAAACTCCATCCACACTTCGTCAATTCTCCCGCCGGCAGAGCGTTAATCCTCCGTGACGTTGTAACTCCAGACAGACACTCTGCTACATCACTAGCCAAAATAACGGTGTGTCGAACAGAAAATCGAACACGCGTCGTTACTAAATTGAGTGACCCAAACAAAATCGTCGATCTATCTGCAATTCGGCAATATGTCCGACTTCTTGGCACGAAGGCATGCCTCTTATATGAGTGTAAATACACGATCGATGGATGTGCAGGCCTAGCGACAATAGCAAGAGTAATTCTTCGAGATTCTAAGAAAAGTATAGGTAGTATACATATAATATAACAATGTTTTATTGAAATAATGTAGAATGCCTCAGATACAAGTGGCAAGCGCTTGATAATCGGATGTAATCAATGATGCAGATAGATCTGCTTAGTGTTGTGGCTGTTTTGTAGCAACCTTAGCAGTCACGCGATGACGCGATCATTGATAAATGTTATTTATTTATTTTATCTGAGTTACCCTTTCTCAAATGTGGCATACACTGCCTGTGGCTTGAAATAATTGAGGAAATACTGGATATCATCAGTATTTGCTGCAACATTAGTGTCCCGCCTAACCTAGTTTTTCCATATAATTCTAGGGGAAGAATAAAACTGGAATTTTAAAGCATTATTTTCAACATTGTTTCAATCTAACAATTTTTGGCAGCCAAGTCCTAATCACTAGAAATTCCTCAGAATTCTATGTAACTCCTTTTGTTCTCTGTTGTTTTGTTAACTATTTAATGGTCAAGCCGGTCATGAGAAAAGCCAATTGCATGCCAACAAAGCATTAAATTGGTCTGGACTAACACAGGAAAGTTGCAGAATCTTTAAGGTAAATTATTTGCTTGGATCCTAAGGCAGCAAGGTGGTGGTGGGGGCATCTCCCTCTCCCTTCACCCCACCCCACCCCAACCCCCGCCCCTCACCAAACCCTACCCAAACCCACCACTAGCCCCCTCCGCCAATAGTTCAAAGCCATTGAGGTAGCATGGTTCCAACCCCACGGTACTCCCATAATCTTTCTGGATTTACACACCTTTTGTGATTTAATGGAAATTGCATAGGCTCTGTATCTGTATTCAATTAAGTTGCCACCCCACACCCACCCAACCCCCTTAAACAAATTGCTGAATAAAATCATGGCTTCCAATCAATTTCATTTCACAATGTTCAGCAAAATAGGTATTCAATCAGAAATTTTGCATATATTTTTGAAGGACTTAATTAAGCTCATAAAGGTTTTCTACAATTGTTTTCCAATTCTTAATTTTATCGAATGCTTATATATCCAAATTATATTATATTATATAATTGCTACAAACAGAACATGGTTCACGGATGGCTTCAGTGAGATGTCAAGATTGCATGGCAGTCTACAATTTTAATATACCGGTCCATATAGAATATATAAAATGTTAAAATTTTCAATGAAAATGTGAATATTTTGCCCAATATAGGCTATTGTTTAAAATTTTATTTGGAAATCTGAAAACTTTGGTCTGAAACATGGACATTTTGGATCCTTAAATGCACAATTCTTGACAGGAAACAAGAAAATTTGCACCTATAATGCAAAAATACATGTATTTGTGAAAATGCAAAATCTGTTACTGAAATCTGTGAATTTGGGATTATAAGAAAATGTTTATCCAGAAATAATAAAAATTCATATATTCATATATCTGGATTCAAAATGTAAAAAAGAATTTCAAATGACTAGTAATTGGAAAATTTAAGCGGGAAATCGTTAGATTCTGGTCAGAAAAATACAAAGCCTTTGAAAGGAAACAAGAAAATTTCGACTAAAAAGCAACTGCAAAATGTAAACGTATGAGAACTTAGGCTGGAAATACAAACATGTCTATATGAAGAATTGATATCTAAGTTCCAAAAATAAACATTTTAACAGAATACCTGAACATTTTAGGTAAAGAATGAAAGAATTTAGGCCCAAAATGAATAAAATTGGATAAGAAATGATAACCATTGACAAATAATGTCAAATCCCTATTAAACAGGCGCAAAAACCCATATTATTGACATGCTCAATGTGAAAATTCATCCTCTGCAAGGGGTATTGAGAATATTTTCAAGAATTTATCACTGGAATGCCTGGCTCGATAACCGAGCAAGGCATTACAGGGATACATTTTCAATTCTTATAGTATAAATGACCATTTTCATAACCATCTTTAACAATAAAGGATTAATCAAAGAAATTCAACTGGCTAACATCTAGAATGCATGCAGTACTGAAAATCCAGACTGAAATGCACACTGATATTGTCAACATGATTGGGTTGTGGTAAGAAGAAAGAGATGAATGAATGAATGAATGAATGAATGAATGAATGAATGAATGAATTTATTTACACCCAGACCTCTTTACAGGGTATACGGGGGAATGATAGATATACATTGTGGTATTTTTCATATGGCTGGTTTATTGGCTGGAATCTAAACAACATATTACATTCTTAACTCTTAAATGGTCAGGAATTGAAATCTTTACTTATTTATCGACCCAGTCATTCCATGGGTAAATTTCCTAAAACTAATCTTATCTTGGCTGGCAAATTGACATTGACACCACTGTAGAAACTGTTTTTTCCTGGCATGGGATATTGTAGAAAGTAGTTTTCACTCAGCCAATGAAAATGTGCGTTAAAGTTTTTACTGTTGATAATATCAGTGTGCATGTCAGCCTGGATTTTCAGGACTGTGTGCATTCTAGATGTTAGCTAGTTGAATTTGATCAGTGACTATCTGGTTAATAAACAGAAACTCAACTTTATGCATAGATATTATATTATATATCACACAAAGAGCCATCTTTAATCAAGATTCAGATCAACTACCACACAGATCAGACATACACAACATTTAACCCTTTTAAGCATTAATGGTCAAGATTTGTCAAGAAAATTTTAATTTGTGTTTAGTGGATGTTCATTTATAGGCCCAACAACATGTTCCAGTTAAACTGGCTTCAAAAACATTCACCATGCCAGAAGCTAGACATAAAGTTGACACTTGGGGGGGGGGTTTCAAGGGTTAAAGGATTAATGTTAGTTCACTACATACTTAGTTACATGGGTGTTTGAGAACACAAACATTTATATGGAGTTGCTCTAACCTAGAAGCTCACACTGGCTATCTTGAAGCTAGCTTAATATTGTTGAACCCTGTATGTGCTGTCTTACTGCTGAATTTCTGCAAATCACATTTATTAAATACATCTCAGGATATCTTTTGGGGTTTCAAGGGTTGTAGGGTCAATCTCATTCCCTATGGTGTAGTCAACACTTTGTTGAATGTCTTTAATTCCTCGGACCCTAAAATTGGTTCGAGAAAATTTCAATTTTCTCAAAGAAAATTTACATTTGCAGACCAACAGAAGTCTGTTTTTGAAGATTTATCACTGGAATGACCGGCCCGGTTATCATTTTCAGGACCACTGTAGAAGCCGTTTTGACCGATGCGAGTGTTAAATGGTTAAGACAGTTTGAAGGGTGGGTTGCTGTCTATTACAACAACTGCTTCCAGTCGGACTAGCTCCAAAGCACTGAATCATGTCCGAGACTAGACACATAGTTATCACTTTGGGACTTCAAGGATTAAAGGATTAACCTTCGTTCAATATATGGATGTTTAGATATGATGAGTGCATGATAATAGGAAGCTTACACAAACCACAATCCAATGTTTTAGATGTTAATAAAAAGAAATAATTTTAACAGTCTCACCACTCTGTACCAGATATAACACCAGATCCTTTATGATGTATGAGCTCAAGCATGTAATTATGTTGAGTGATTGAAACTAATTTGACTGGAATATGTTTTGCTACCTATAATTAAGCCAAACAGTTCAAGTCAAACTGGTTACCAAGCTACTAAAGAATCTTTATTTTTGTTGGGGTTTCATATGAACATACTGGGATTACAGTGATGAAAGCGTTCAGAGAAAGACTATTCCAAATTACCGCATTAGCTGCAGTACGAAAATTGGTGTCTTACAGTCTTAAAGGATTGTTCAATCAGGATATATACAAACGAACGCGTAGTGGAACAGGAGCCATACGATCTTCCAACATATATGTTGTTACATTGTGATCAAAGTTAATTAGACGAAGAAAAAGCGGCGATAGCCTCCATGGTTTACGCGTATGGTTTAGGTTAGTGACAGATGACTGTCAAAATCGAGCGAAAACATTAACCCACATTTTCATTGGCTGAGTGAAAACGACATTCTGCGGCTGCGTGCAGGCTTTTCTGGGAGAAAACAAGCAGAGGTAACGTACGATGATTTACGAAGTAATTAGTACTGTCCGATGCTGTCGTGAGAATGCACTTCGCCATGTGGAGATCGATCGATCCGTGAACTGCCTGACTATCAATTTGGAGAAGACAATACTAGTAAGCTGTTGAATATTTTGAAACAAATTGTCAGGGTGCTGTTGTTGCCTATGTCAGCAATAGCGCTAAGTCAAATTAGTTTCAACTTCAGCAACATCTTTATTAAAAGGTAAAGATATACAATTCATACAACAATGCTAAGTCCGTCATCAATTAAGCGTTCGTGACGAATTTATCTACGTCATTCACGACGTCATCGATTATGATGTCGTCATACATATCACGCATTTGATTATGACGTCATACGATTGATGGTCTGGAAAGGTACATTTTCCTAAGAAGTGAGTCTTGTCAGAAGGAGGGGGGGGGGGGGGGAGAGCATCTTATCTTGTAATTATTAGATACATGGCGGGACCCCATTTCTATCTATGCCGCTTCCATTTCTCGCTAAGATCATCCCACTTTGTACACACTTTGTTCGTTTCTTTATTCACTCTATAGTTAGTAAATATGCATTATGTCTTCTGCCTGTCCTCGGATGTTTTGTTAAACCCTCATTGTTTATTCGTTCATTCATTCATTCGTTCGTCCGTTTATTCGTTCATTCGTTCGTTCGTTCGTTCGTTCGTTCGTTTGATTGTTTCTTTGTTTTTGTTCGCTCATTCCGTTATTTGTTCTTCATTCTTTCATTCCTTTTGTTCTTCATTCTTTCATTTATTTTTTCATTCGTTCCTTCATTCCTTCGTTAGGTTTATCATTTGGTTGGTTGGTCATGTTGGTCAGTCTCGCATTCATTCATTCATTCATTCATTCATTCATTCATTCATTCATTCATTCATTCATTCATTCATTCATTCATTCATTCATTCATTCATTCATTCATTCATTCATTCATTCATTCATTCATTCATTCAATCATGCACTGGTTTGTTTGTAACACACGTGTC